>JAGDQP010036512.1:0-19031 GCA_022664845.1 Lepisma saccharinum | reverse complement strand
ATCGTTATACACTATATCACAGTAATCGAAGAGCGGGAATAAGAGAGACTGTACCAAGATGATTCTAATACGTAAGGGAAGAAAGTTTTTCAAAAGATTGAGCGGGTGCATTTTTCTATGGACTCGCTTGCATATTTGTTTTACATGTTCCAACCATGATAATGCTTCATCGAGAATAATACCTAGACTTTTGACTTTATTTTCTACTTTAAGTTTCTCGTTCCTTATTTGAACTTTCGGAACATACGAATCCAGACTGTCGGTTTTCGCAACCATATTTGGGGACCCTATTATTATGCATTGGGATTTGCTATGATTTAGCGCCAGACCATTGCGTTCTGACCAAACATGTATGTTTTCTAGATCAGAATTTACTCTATTAACTGCACTGGCAAGATGATTAAGTTCAGATGTTACATATGCCTGTACGTCATCTGCGCACAAGAGATAACTACAGTCAGTGAATTGTGATCCAATGTCGTTCGTAAGTATCGAAAATAACAATGGTCCAAGAATTGATCCTTGTGGAACTCCACAAATGATGTTCTTCCACTCAGAGCAAGAATTTTTAATTGAAACTGACAGTTTAAGGTCATTAAGGTATGATTTAAACCATCGGATTGTATGTTTGGCAAATTTAAAATTGTGTTCTAATTTTGCGAGAAGAATATCGAGAAGAAGACTGAAAGGCTTTACTGAAATCTAATAGAGTTAAGATGGCTACTCTTCGTTGATCAATTGCTTGACGAATGTCATCTGTGATTTTATTAATGGCTGTCATTGTGCTGTGACCGTTTTTAAAGCCGGATTAGTTCTCTATAAGTAAATTATTTTGATCTGTGTATTGAATGACTTGCTTGTGTACAACAAATTCTAGTATTTTGGAAAGATATGATAGGATGCTAATGGGTCGGTATTCATTAGGCGCAGATGGAGTGTTAACCTTTGGTATGGGCTGAATGTAGGCATGTTTCGAAGCAGATGGAAATACACTTGTTATGATAGACTGGTTTACTATTATTGTTAATGGGTACAGGACATGAAGTAGAATCATTTTTATAAAAGTTATTGAAATGCCATCTGGGCCAACAGCAGAACTTTTTAACTTATTGATGGCCTGATGAACTTCTATTGGGGAAACAAAAGTGAAATAAAAACATATCATTTTTGCAAATTTTGCTATTATTTGCAAGCTTGCTAATAGTTTCGTGTTTCACAGTCGTATCAATATCAGTAGGGGTTTGGGAAAATAATTCATTCAATATGTTGGAGTCTACAGAAATATATTTATCTTTGTTCTTTATATTTATGCCTAAATTGTTAAGTTTCCTCCATTGTTGTTTGCTATCTTTAAGATCTTCCACTAAACTTTCAAAATATGATTTTTTTGCCCGTTGTATAGCTTGGATGCACTGGTTTCTGAGTCTTTTGTAAAGCTGAAAAGATTCATGACAAAGTTCGGACTTAGCATTTACTTCTTTCCGAAATTTTTGTAGGTTTTATCTCTTTCCAGTCTCAACTGTTGTATATAATCCGTCATCCAGGGGTTTGAATTATGTTTCACTCTTTTAACTTTTGGTGGTGCATGTTTGTCATACAAATATAATATCTGTGAATTAAGAATATCTACATTTTCATCCAATTATATGTTACCAACTCCCAGGGTATGAGAGTGGCGTCTGCATGTAGATTCTCTTTATTTACATTTCTGAGATTTCGATAGCTTATTATTTTATGTTGAACTTTTGGGGGATTAAGTGAATATACGAGGTAGATTAAATCATGACGGAAAATGCCAGGGACAGGAAGTTTGCCGAATTTAGCCGTTTTCTCGAGATACGATACTGCGATATGATCAATAGCAGCCTCAGAGCTTCCTGAATAATGTGTGGGTCCCAGGTGACACAAGTTTAAGTCAAGTGTCTGAAGCATTCATTTATAATCCATGGATTCCCTTGAATCCCGCAAGACGTCGATGTTTAAATCATCCATTACTATACGATGTTCATATTTATCTTTAATCATAAACATGTCGTTTTCAAAGCTTTTTAGGTTATCTAGTGGCGTGTTTGGGGGTCGGTAGATCATAGCGATCATGATTTTTAAAATCGACATTTTGATTTCACAAATCATATACTCGACACTACGCAAGTATTCAGTAGGTGACTGATAGATTACCATGCCAGTTCTCTTCAGTACATAGCAACCCCACCTGCACCTTTTAGCGTCCTATGATTTCTGAAAATACTATAACCTTGGTGTTCAACTACGGTAACTCACTTGCTACTGTAGGTTTAAGCCACGTTTCTGACAAAAGAATACATAGTAGTTTAGCATTTTTATAAATCACGAATCTCATCAATATGCGATAGAAGAGATTGGCAGTTTAAATGTACTACTTGTAACCCCTTGGGAACCCGGCAAATTCTTGCCATAAAAGTGAAGAGGATGTATTTGCAATTCGGTAAGGTGGAGCATTCAGCATGAGCTTCGGGCAAAGCTGTCTGAAAAACAGATCATTGGGGAATATAGATCCTTCATTCGATATCATTCTGATAACAAAATACGAAATAGATATATGTATCACTTACCCACATCAGCAATGACCAATTATTCTCATGCTTAGCTGAGTTGAATTTCTCGATTGTAAATAAGAGGATTACATAATATTGACACCATCTACTTATGCAGCACCTTTCCATTGATATACTTAGTTGCCTTGGAACGTTGATTTGTTTTACAAAGAACACACAAAACACACACAAATTTACTTTACCCAACACCAAACGTAATTGTTTACATTTGTTTTTTATTTCAAAACTCATTTTCCAAATCCTTTGAAACTTAAAAAAAAAATTACCACAGGTTTAATTATACATTTCATTTACAGCCCCCACACAAGAACCATGATGTTACATTGAATAAAAAGTTGAAAAGCAAAAGAAAAGAAAAGAAAAATGAAACTGTACAGTTATTCACACTAAACTCACCGATATCTATTTGTATAAGGAAAACGCATGCTGAAAGCAACTAGTTTCCTAGCAAGTGGAGGTCTTCCTTAGCACAATAACAATCTTCCTGCTTCCTACTTTCGCCATAATTTTACCATCAGAGGTCCAAACAGAGCGAGGATTAACCCGTTCCTCCACTTGTTTTAGCAGGGATTGCCTGGCAGGGGTCAGTGACTCCGTCACGAGAATTTTTGCCCCTTTTAAGTTCCTTTTCGCTTTCCAAATTGTCTTTCCAAATCGTGTTCGATAAGAAATGAATTTTGAAATTATGCATCTAGCACCATCTTGCACAACTTCTGATGACAGTCTACGCTTTTTCACACCCAGCCTATGGGCCCGGTCAAAATCAGCCATGGTTACTTTCACGCGTAGCGATTTCTCACAAACATCGATAAGTTTTTTATATACGTCTTCCTCCGGAGTTTCCGGGATACCCCAGAATAGAAGACAATTTCTGCGGCTGTACTGATGTAGGTCATCAACAGCCTTTTCGTTTTGTCGCACACGCTTATTTAATTCAAGGATCTCCTTCCTACGAAGTTCCAATTCCGAAGAGAATTGCTGCTTTAACTCTTTTAAGTCGTGTAGACACTCAATACGCGTATCATCCTTATTTTGTTTCTTTGATATTTTGTTTTCACAATCTTTTATCTTCTTGAAGAATCTTTTCTCCATTTCTCCGTATTTCACCAGAAGCTGCTCAGTTGCTGCACTTGTGGTCAATGACCTGGTCGACCTTGAGTGAGGCGGCGACATCTGGGATGCTATTCTCGTACAGTTTCTCTCAGTCGTGCAATTCACTTACACATTCACAACACTTCACTGCATTAATTTAAATTTTAATGTTAGTACAAACACAGATCACACCATCAGAATAAACTAAACATTGTTCAGTCCATAATCTTATTGTTTATTGTGCAGTGTTACTGCCACATTTTAATTGCTGGTTCCCGGTGTTGGGCTGTGTTCAGAGAGAGCGTTATTCACAGTGCAAGCGGCGTGCCGCCATCTTCTCAGTTGGATGAGTGCGTACACGATCCAACTGAAAGAATCAAAGGGTTGTATCCAAGTAGTGTTAAACGTTTTTGGGTGGTGCTAGTACACGATTCGATAAGTTAAGCGGAAGTGTGAAATGAAAGTGAAGAAGTCAAGTTTACATGGGTCAGTTTGCTCCTTCTGTGTTGAAAATGGGCACACAGAATGAATGTTAAACATGATGTGCATCGCGTGTAATAAAAAAATAATAACCTGACTTTAACGGCTGCGGTTCCGTAGTTGGTGATGTCTAAAACATCGACTTTTATTGCTTTATTCAAAACTCCTCAATTCTTATAAGTTTTTACTTATTTCCGGTTCCGTACTTCTATAAACATCTAGCGACAACTAACAACAAAGTGAAAACCCATATTTTATTATTATTTTGTTAAATACGCACTTCAGTTGATCAAGCTGGCGCCATGTGGAGGAATACTAATTGTGACACTTCGGATGACACGTATTTTCCCACAAGAGCACGGAAAGTTTCTCGAGCGAGGAATAGCAGGCGGAGAGTGGTGAGTTAAAGTCAGGTTCGGTATTGTTTTTAATTATACGCGATAAACATCACTCTTCACCCTAAGCCGCAAGAATATAGTTCCCACTTCACAGCCATAATTATTCACTTCTTTTAACGCCAATCTGGTGTTTCCAAGTCACACAAATATCTCATTCCTCCTGTAAATTTTGCAAGAAGGCACCACCACTTTCGAAACTGCACACACTTTAACTAACTTTTCTTCGCCCAACAGCAATATATCCGCGGTTTTTGTAGCAAAGTATGTTATTCATAATATGAAGTGATATCATTTAGTATTCCTACGCATGGCGTCATATTTGCATGTACTGAGTACATAAATAATTTTGAAATATGGCTATCCGTAACTTATTTTGAGTTGTTAGCCATCGGTAGGTGATTATGAAATATTTGTAACAGAATAAGTGGTATAAAGCGAACATACGGCAAAATATGGCACAATAGCGGGTTGTCATGTAACCTGCACCGCAGTCAGTACCAACGCTTTTTCTACAAGTCCTTCCAATCACTTTCGTGCATACGAGGTCATTTCAAGAGGACTATAATAACAATATTTGCACGATTTAATGTGCTCGCTCACCAACGTGGAAGCAGCCAAATAGTTCCAAGTACTTTTCGCTACTTCACTCTAATTTAACACTTCCATGACTCGAAACTTTGTTATATTTTAAGTTACAACACTTCCACACACGTTGGAAAGTATTACATTTTTTCGGGCCGTAAAGTAAAGTGTACCCTGATACTTCTATGTTTAGCAGTTTTCAACTTCCGACATACAGTAAATAAAAACTTGTTCTTTACACATTAATTATGAACAAGTAAATGTAACTTGAAATATTAACATCCTACTGCTTCAAAATACAAATACAATACTTTATTGGGAATTATAGTAGATTCTATATCAATTTATATTGCAATAGTGATTGTGCAAAAACTACAGAAGAAACATCAGGTACACTTTACCTCAGCAAGATGCGAAACGATTTCCTGGAGAGATATTTTAATTTTCTGATCATATCTTCCTTTCATATAATAAAAACAAGGGTTTTACACAATGTAACCCTGCTCCATGTCGACATTTTAATTTTCAGCGCTTCTGAAGCACAGTAGTCACGTGCTCAAGTCACAAGGGATGTGATTGGTAGATCACTGCGTTGAATTAAAAAAATAGGACAGGTTTTAAATAGGATTTATTGGATGAGAAGATTGAATTCAAGAGGTTTCCTGCGTGGAATCCATGATGCGTGACGTCATTTTGATGAAATTTCCTGTTCAACGACTTATTCGAGCTTTATCCAACACTTGACCAACTAAACTGCGGTCGTTCGATGAGTAGAGTATAGATAGCCTTAAAATACTTTTAATTATGAACGTCCAAATATTCAGCTTTCAATTTTTATATTAAAAATACAAAAAAAAATGTTCATAATATGTAGAAGGGAGTTTGTAAATATGAGGAAGTTTCTCTAACATTCCGCTTATTCAAGAGTATGTGGAGTTGATTTTTTAAACTTGCATTAGTGACACCCGGTCAGAGTATTACCTGCTCAGACTTTCCTTTAAGGTGGTGTTTCTCAATAGAAAGAATGAATAATGGCAGCGCCAGCAACAGAGAAGAAGAGAAGTCTTCAATCGGTATCTGTTCCACACTTGAGTGAATTTAGTATGTATTTTCATTGTTCGAATTTCTGTTTAAGGGAATGTAGTATCTAATGCATTCGGTACTGAATACAACCTTGCCATTGCTTACAACTAAGAACTTCTAAGTTTCAATAAAAGAATAGAATGCGTAGTTATTGCAATTATAATATAAATTTTATAGTGAAACAAGTAAGTATTTTGTTGTATAACTTGCAATATATCATCATTAATATAACGATAATGTATATCACAAAACATTCACTATTTAAATAATTGAATATATCTTTCTATTATTTATCTTATTACTTTGTAAAAATGACAAGATGTGCATAATTTTTTAGTAGAGAATCATTATTGTGTTCTCTGGGATGAATTGTTTATTGAAAACATTCAAGAGTAAGTGGCGAAAAAAAAAACAGTTGAATAGTGAAATCAGATGTCCCTCTTTTAATTTTCTTCACTAATTGAATGTAAAAGACCATGTGGGGGAATTCCCTGGGAAGATTCCAAGGGGAATTTTCCAACAATATGTTTGAGGCTTTTTACCCATTAATGTTAAGGCTGACCATCTTAGCCGTAATCTTCTCTGCTTTTTCCGTCAGATTAGACCGGTGCTGGAATAGTACCTTGAATCAAGTTCATGAGTGCTACCTTCCCCATCTTTCTTCATCGAATTGACTAGAATTTAGATAGAAATGGGCTGTAGTTGTAAGGCTCAGGACTGTAAAATTTCAATTTCATTTCCTTTTAATGATTTGAATTTATCCTATTTCAAGATTTTTACTGCCGCCGGACACAGGAAAAGACGAAGAACCAACACCTGAATCAATACCAACAAATAACAACGACGAATCTCAGGACTGTAAGCGATTTTTTCGACGTATGTGTAAAACAATGCAACAGCGACTGTACGCTTTGAGTGCAGGTTCAAAAAGCATCGTTTGTACACATCGTTATAACTGTCTTCAATTTGCAGCCAAGGTAAATATGTTTCATATTTCTCTTGTATATACATATGTCTTATCTGTACACACGAAATAATCTACAATTTTTTTAAAACTGAATTCATACTACGTACATGCTACTTGAACATTGGCATGATTGTAATGCAAAGACAATATTGATAGAACATGTATTTACATAAATAACGATGATCTAGAACTTCTTGAATAGACTTCTATGGATTTCTGTATAAAACGGGAAATTTATTTCGATTTCTGTACAGGGATTGTTTTCTAAAATGAAAACGACGCCTTAGGACATCGGAATTCTTACGTAGTGATCTCGAATTCTATTTATCGAACTGCACCGCAATTTCCTCTGTAGGAGATTGGAGCAAAGTACGTTCATGAAACGAGTGACTACTTGTTCTGGCATCCAACAGCTGACTGCATCGCCGGCCGGGTGACCGAGCGGTCTGCGGCGGTGGGCCATCGGTTCGTAGGTCACGGGTTTGAGTTCCGGCAGGGACATGGGTGTGGATTTTAACAGCAAAAGGCGAATTGTGACGGGCCGAGGTCCAAAGTTACTAGACTGGCCCATATAAAAGAATAAAGTTTTATAAATAAAAAGCTGACTGCATCGTCTGTTTCCCTGTGTCCTTTGCAGGACATCACATGAATGGAGATGCATTGCATTATAATTGATCCGGTCACTTAACAGGAATATCAATGAATGGTAGAAAACATGTTTCAGTTTCTGGTTTCATCCGCTCCAGAAAACCATGGCTCAGGCTGAACAATGTCTTGAGGCCTTTTCTTGGCGCCGAGACACATATTTTAACTCTGTATCGTACAGAACAGGAACTTAAGATGGTAAATTAAGTTAAAACTTTGCTTTATAATAAACACAATGATTTTTTATATTTTTTTTCTACGCAGCGAATGCTTAACTAGAAGATATAATTGTTATTCGCTATTTTCACAAAGTTCTTCGAAAAGGTCTCTATTTTCCGTGTATCATTTTTTGCAAGTAAATATTCCGCTTGGAAATAAAGGAATGATAGATAATTTGTTACACTCACTCAGATATCGGAAATGACGGTTACAGTGTGATTCATTTTATCTCCTAGATTCATCTCACTGGAGCTTTTTCGTTTAGAATCAGCACATAAGAGATAAGTATCTCTGACACTCGGCGCAACAGTCTCTGTAATGGTACGGTAGCTGAAATTTTCATGGAAAGCACTAACATTTACCTTTTTGAAAAACATGACATTTTATTTAATATAATTGTAGTACGACGCACTAATATGTATACTGCAGCACATAAGTTTCCTCACTCTATAAAACTCCTAGTCTTGTTTTTAAGGTCTTTGCTAAGTCGCAAATACTGGGTTTCCAAAATTCTAATGCGCCTCTAGAGATCGGAAATACCTTCTGTTTTCACATATTCTCTTTACTTGAAGATAGTCCCTGATCGAGCAATTCATGATTGGCCTTGATCTTCGTGAGTATAGGAATAACACAATAAAGATTTCGTTTTTGAACAGGTTAGTTCCCTTTTAATTATTAAAATGTTATAATAAAACTGATAACCATATATATTCTAAAGAATGAAATCGAGCGGACGTGACTCAGTGGTAGAGCATTGGCTTAGCATTCCGAAGGTCATGGGTTCAATTCCAGCAGCCGCCATCCTGGTTGAGTTTTTTCCCGGAGTCACGCTGGGCAAATGCCGGGATGGTACCTTAAACTTAGGTCCTGCCCGACACCTTCCAGCATCCTTTCCCCTCCTCTATCCCGGCCTGAGCATTGGATGTCTGAAGACTATAAATAATTTCAATTCTAAAGACTGAAATTTGACATTTCTTTCACTATTCATTCAGAGAAAGTGCATTGTCTCTTTAATATTAGCAAAATTAATAGAATTCATGAAGTTTCAAGAAAATAATCCACTAAAGAAAGAAAGCATGTACGTATTAAAACAATTCAAAATCTGCTTTCGTTCAGTAAATTGAGGTTCCCGGTACAAAACCCAGACTACTGCATTTTTGAGTAAATTTAGTTTTTAATATAAATATATTGTTCAAAAAATTTGCTTTCAGCCGGCGCAAGAACGAGCCAAATTCGTTGTTTCTGACAGGAGATATTAATGCGCTAGAACTGCACAACAGGAAAACATCAACCTGCCGAGGAAAGACTCAGATAGCTCCCGGAGTTTCTAAATGATTTTCATAAACATCTGAAACTAGGGCATAGTTTTCTTTCCTGTAATAGGTGTTTTGGTCTCATTAAAAAAAGAATAAACGAAGCATGAGCGTATTTATTTGCCAAAGGACTATGGTGATATCACTCAGAAAGTATGTAAGAATTCTCATGTTATAGACACTAAACAAGATTCAGTTTTAACTTTAGTGTTGATTCATTTTAGTGGATTATTCGAAAAGACAGTACCAAATCATGTCGGAGACAAATTTACAGTATCAGAGTAGAGGAATATGATGGCAATAGTATACGATGCAGTGCTTCTGGTTCAACTTTACGACAAGACACTTTTCTACTTTAAATATATGGCATAACACTTTCATTGCGTTCTACAGATCATAAACTGTATCACGAAAATATGAAAATTAACTTGCAAAAGTTTAATAATGTAAAAGAAGTAGCAAAAAAATTCCTAGGTACATTCCTCCAGGTTGTATGTTTTTATGATGACAATGATGCCAACACGATGAAGCGAAAAATGATGATTGAATTCAAGTCATCTAATCAATTTATTTAACTGATTTTACCAGATATTCTTTTGTTGCAATGAAGTAACTATCATTTTCTTCCGATAATAAAGGTCTCTTGTTAATTTCAGCTCATAAACAAGGTATTTACCACTATTTTGTGTTAATGTAAAAAAAATAGGTATGTAGGGGCAAAAACGAGACAATGACAAAGTATTGCATATAACAATGAACTAGGATTTTGATCTTTACAACAATGTATGAATTATTAAAGATGTAACAATGTATGAATACATTATATTTGAAATGTACATTAATTTTAAAACATAAATTATATTTTTATGATTTTTTTTATTCCTGAAAAATTATGAGAAATGGAGTTGTCTGGTTCTTGCACCGGCATCTTCAATTGAAGAAACTATAATCGTACCTGTAGCGTGCGCTCGAATAGCAATGCTCTGCACATATTGTCACATGTAAAGATTCTGGTAGATTATTGCTTACATGCGGTTAATAATATCCTTAAAGATTCCAAACATAGTAATTTCAACTCGTAATGTGCAAAACAGGTAGAAATAAATAACTAAATAATCAGTTGGTAATATCATTCTATGGAAGAATAGCTTTTTTGAAAAGTTATATAAACTTTGCAAACATGATCTAAAGCGTTATTCGAGATCACGACAAAACCTATACGATTTTATGTAAAATTAAACTACTAATCTATCTTAAATCTAATTATGAAAATGTATTCAATTTTATAGGGAATTATTAACACCTTCACTATTGGGTATTGTATTGTTGTAGCTGAACGATTGTGTGCTGAACTTTCTATGCAAAAAGGGCGATCAGGATTGTTTGGACGTTTGTTCCTTTCCCGAGAACATCTAAACATGGGAGCATTTGTTGGTGGATTTGTGGGTTTATATAGGGTAAGTTTTATAGCATTACAACAACCATATTGTCTTCAAGATCTTAATATATGTGTTCAGTATATGGCATATCTCTATTTCTTTTCGAAGTTCTTGGGTTCCTAGACAAATACATCAGTCAAAGGAATATTTTGTTCCTGAAAGCAAAACTGTTCTGCATCTCTAGAGATGAATATACTGCATTGAACATTTCAACATTACAAACAAGAAAAAAATCGAATATACGATTGGATCGTAAACATTGCTGAGTAATTTTACTTTTAAACTATGCCGTTCAAAACATTTGATTGCGAGACATCTTAAGGTTTTATATCAAAGTATAATTAAATACAACTTTCAATAAACTCGTGGTAAAACTAGCTAAATTTCTTGATGCTAGCTTATTAAGGACATAGGTCTTATATGGGGGTGATCTGTGGTCATCTGATTGTGTTCCTTCCATTTATTTTCTGTTTTTATTAACGGAATATGTTATTTGTCAGTTCAAGGAACATTTCTAATTGGGTACGCAAAAGATGCTTACAGTTCAATTGCCGAGGGGGAAAATGTGAAAATTAGGAAATATAACATAGTTTTGATGGCATCTTTTGACCCTACCCTTGAATGTGAAATGTATTTGACTCTTTTTGTTGCAGTGCATGCTTTTGTACCTTCGGAACGGTTTAAGATCATGAAGAACGGTAGTTCTTCGAGTGACGCTGACAAAGTAGACGGTTAGCGACACTCCAATGTATACAGCTAGTTTCGGATCTAGCGAACTATAAGACCGATTTTGATGCTTTAACCTGCATTTGAAAGCTCTTTGCCATACTAAGACACACAAAAAATAGGTCGGTAGGACCTCCCTGAGACCACCTAGGACGGTGCGAAAAAAATTCAAAATTTTACATTTCTGATATGATAGCACTGACCCCTAGCCGAAACTTGTGGAATCTTAATCTACGCTTCAATACCTTGCACGCGGTGTATCACACGTGAAAATCGGTGAAGGGGTTCAAACGTTATGATTTATTTTGCCGAATCACAGAATTTTCACATTGTGTATCTGTCATTCTGTTTTTTTTTGTTTTTTTTGCTTTAGCTCCAAATGTTTGGTACCGGGGGGTTTTGGGAGTCAGTTGTTGCGGGCCTTAACAATTTGGGGTAAATCGAAGCTTATTTTTTTGATAGGAGTTACTGTTTCCGAGATACGGATCCTGCCATGGTCCAAAATCGACCTCTTGTATGAAGGCTATGCACTTTTTTTTAATAGGCACCCTTACAAAATAAGTAATATCAGTATAAAAAACCCGCCGGGGTAAGGGGAAGAGTGACGCAAGAATTCTACTCACAAAAGAAGTTATATCCATTTTGCGAGTGATTTTCTTTGTGTCACTGTGGCGAAAGGGAGGGTACTAAATCTCGTAATTCATTACAAAGGAAACACTTCCGCCAAAGTGACACAAAGAAAATCACTTGGTAAAATATATATAACTTCTTTTGTGAGTAGAATTCTTGCGTCACTTCCCTTTACCCCGAAGGGTTTTTTATACTGATAAGTAATTCTTGTACAAGAGAATAATTCTTATATTAATGAGATTTTAAGTGATAACGTGTGATGCTCACACCTACAGTCGAAAAATCACAGAGAACATCACCTATAACACGACACGATGGGAGCAGCAGACGTACAACACGTATTGACTTGTCAGACCCGAGAAATGATGGACAAGAAAGATAGAACGGAGCAATTTGTGTAACGTGATCAAATGGCAGTGGTGAAATGGGGCATAATGGTGAACGAACATCAAGTTTTGTATAAAGTTTGTAAATCTTCAACCGAAACCTTGCATATCAGTCAGCAGATGTACGCAAGTGAATCCATTATACACAATTATGTCTTTAAATGGGAACGGCGGTTCGTAAAGGTAGAGTGGATCGAAGACGACACGCGTGCAGGCTGGCCGGTGACAGGAGAATGGATACGAAAATACAGGAGGTGCAACGCATTGTTCGTACAAATTGTTCTCAGACCATTGATAACACTGCAGAAGCAGCAGAAGATATCAGCCACAGCAGCTATCACGCTATTCTGGTGGAAGATTTAAACTGATTGGTGCGACGTAAAACGTCGTTTAACATATGTTTACGAACGACCAGAGTCAAGAGAGGATAACAATTTGCCGGTAACTGATTGAAAACGCGGACAATGATGTGACATTTATGCAACGCTACATAAACTTGAAACTTGGTATTTCCGCTATGATCCACAACTAAACTGGCAACCAGCGACCTAGAAATCGCCGTTGTCCTCGTGTAGTTAATGTTGACGTCAGGCAGGTCCGAAGCAAAAGTCATGCTGGAAGTGTTTTTGAATGATTTTAGCACAGTACACTTGAAAATCATCCCCAAGGTTGCTACTGAGAAAAAAAGTGCTACTGAGTATGTGCAAATTCTGCGTCGTCTACATGAATCAAGTCGTCGGTTTCGTCCTGAATTCTTGGCTTCTCCTCCACGACAATGCTATCGCGCATCGCTTTGTTCTAGTGCAAATAAACTGGCCAAAAAATACACAACAGTGTTGTTATGTTCTACCTACTCTTCGGATCTGCAACTCGTATGCATTTTGTTCTCCGTTTTACACTTGAAACAAAGAGCTTCGTGTTCCCACTTATCGGAAGAAGTCATCATTGCATCAACGCAAACCTTAAGCGCGATTCCATCAAACTCCTTTCAAGAGTGTTTCAAATAGTTGACATATGTTTAATGCGTTACATCATCACCAAAGGACATTACTTCAATGATGGCTGTGCAGAATAGATCTTCCGCCATATCATCTGTTCATAATTAGGTTAGTATTCGAATTTTTCTAACTGCAGTGCTATCTTCCCCAGGAGCACACAAACGTTGAGAAACGATGGATTCAACGTTAGTCCCGCTATGTAATTTTAACGTTGTATGTGTACCTAAATGTCCGCTTGTTCAACGGTTTATTCGATGTTTAGAATCAACGTAGTCTTCAGCATCAAGAAGTGGAGTATTTTGGAAACATTTTTGTAATGTTGTATTTGCCCACCTGTTCAACGGCTCAAAACCATCTTTATCATTTGACCAAAAGAGAGCATTGAACTTCATGACGAAGAGTTACTTACCACAGTCGTTGTCTTCATCCATTTCTTTCACATTGATATGTTGATTTTATTTGTAAATTCTCTACTGGTCTGCAGTGGAATTTGATGCTGCAACTTTCTACATTTGTCGTTAGTAGTTCCTCACTCTAACCGCTCTTCCACAAGAGATCCCAATACTCATTAGTATTTTACTATTCACTTTTATGTTACGAAGGCTTTATCAGACTCCTATGTATATAACATTACTCTAACCCCGAAAGTAATGTCATCTTTTAGCAATGTTGTCAAATATTTGATGAGCCGGGATAGGAGAGAAAAATCAACGAAACAACAGAAGGTACAATCAACAATCCTAGTGTCAAATTCCAGTCTATACCGGAGTGACCATTCATTCCCGGTTTCCGGGCAGATTCCCCAGATTAAGGCATTAATACCCGGTTATTATTTGTCTTCCCGGCTTGAAGAATAAATGTTTCGAAAAATCTTATTGATTTTATTAGAAACAAACTTTCAATGGTCTTTTCAGAGGTCTTAATTTTCTATTCTCGACTTTTTCGCTAAATTCTTGCTTTTTTTTGTTATTTATCTTTTCTAAAACCATATTAGGAATTTTTTGATTGACTTACACGTTCATTTTGAAACTCCAAATTCAAAAAGTGTGATAAAAAGTATTAAGAATTGAGTAATTTGAGAATTGAGTAGTATGGGAGAAAAGGTAGCCAAATTTATGGTTGGAACAAGGAAGAATTGGAATTATCCCGATTCTCCCTGAAATCACTGGAAAAAATATGGTCACCTAGACTGTAAACATGAATTTTACTTCAAATAAAGTTTTCATAACATAAAAGGAATAGTAAAATAGTAGTTGCTAGCTAGATGCCTCCATGGTCGAGTGGATAGCGTGAGGATCTACGAGTGCGGTAAGTTCCAGCTTCGAATCCCACTGCAGACACGTGGAGAATTTACAAACTCACTGCAGAACGTGGTTTAGAACCGTTGAAAATGTAAGCATATATAACGTTAAAAATGTTCATCGTCCACTTCTAGCTGTTGAAGACTATATTAATTCTAAACGTCGAAAACCCGTTGAACAGGCGGGCATTTAGGTACTTATAAAGCGTTAACATTAATTAGCAGAACTAACGTTGAATCCACCGTTTCTGTGCTACTGCGGTAGATACTGTAGATGTGATCAGTGGTAGAAATTTGAACATTCCTACTCTTTCTGTTCTCACCTTAATTTCCTGTTGGTCCTAATTCTGTTTTGTTAGACATTGTTACTGCTTATTTTTTACCGTAGAACTGGCTCACGAGTTTTATGCGAATGTGAATAAGATTTCATCTTATGTATTAATACGCTATATAAGTACAGTATTTATTTTTGAAATATTATTTTCGTTTTCAGTTGACGAGCTGTTTACTCTGCTGGGTACGAAAGAAAGATTCTAAGTATCATGCAATTCCAGCAGGCTTTATCGCAGGATCTGCTTTTTATTTTCAGCCTACCAACGCAATTCTTTGTTCAATCATTATTCACATATTACACGTAAGTACTTCCATCCCTACTTGTGTAATCGTAAGTACTAATCATTATGGTCGAAGTATTATTTTGAAAGATTAAGTTTACGAAATTTGTAAAATGTTGAGCATAAACACCTAACTGTTTTAAAAATGAAATAAAATAGGTATCAAATTATATTTATTAACTTTTAATGTTGTAGTAATGATATACAAAAAAGCTATATTAATCCAGAATAAAAACTATTATTTATTAACCGAACAACCAGGACGAAAATCAGAACAAAACACATTTTCAACATTTCAGTGTTTGTTTAGTAGATTGAGCTGCCTTCAACTCTATGCTGTTGTCTTTTTCCCTTTTTTATAATTATCTGAATTTTGTCGGTGTGGAAATGTAAAAACTTTGTCATAGCAGGTTAGCTGTCAGAGCATGTTTGACAATATACCTTCTTGGATTATAAGTGATTATATTTAAGAGGCCTGAGTACTTATTACTTCTTGTGTCTTTTCATATTTCAAAAATACATTGGTCAGATATCAAGCAACAATGACATTCTGAAAAGTGGTCCCGATAACACACACTCCGGTCGCCGTAGTAAGGATCCCGGACGGGCGACATCTCGTGGTGTTGTTACGTAACACACGTGAAGGTAAATACAATTTCCAAATCACCGTTTGCAAGGTCGCCCAGTGACCGATCTAGGTGGTCGATCGGAATAGTGTGGTAGTCCATGAACCCCAAGATCGCGGGTTCGAATCCCGCCTCAGGCATGGATGTTTGTTTGTATGTGTGATTTCAACTTAGGATTTAAGATAGTTAGGATAAATCAGTATATTCAGTTTAAAAAAAAGGGAATCAGTAAAGTTAAAGTAATTAAAGTCCACTTAGAACGAGAAATATTTTTAAAAATGGTGGCGTAATGGTTAAGGCATCGGCTTGTTGAGTGAAAGAACTTGGGTTCGAATCCCGACGGGAGTAACACTTTTTTCTTCATTTTTCTTTCAAAATACATATTAACATGTTAACATTTATTATTAATAATTGCTTTCTTGCATTTTTCGTAGATTATCTTAGATTAGTGACCATGGGTTAGTGGAGGTTAGGTAAGGTCAGGTTCGATTATGTATCTTAACATTTTCCGTTTCCAAATTCCGGGATCCATACTGCGGCGACGGGCATGTCGATAATGCTTATGAATGTGTATCAGATGAACTACTTGAGATTTTGAAATTGTTTATTTTAGTTTGTAAAGGTATATGTATTAGGCAAGACTGTTTTATGATTAATTTATGGGTACCCCCTCTTCTTAGGGTTTGCGTAGGATTTTTTATCCGGTAGTTGTATAGTCTTCCTTCAAATGGAGTAAAACCTCAGCTTCTATTAAAACCCTTGGAACATATAGGCCTATACTCTCGTGGAACAAAAACAGCACCTTTCTTTCGCTTATGCTATAAGGTAGGTGAACCAAATAACGTCACCTTAAGAGGATATCTGATGTAGCTAGCGAACCACTGTAGTTAGAATTCCAAAACAGATTGTGAGATAACATTGGTTAAGTGCCCGTTGGTCGTAGTTGACACAGCAACTGATACGTGCGAGCGGGAGAATACACGACTTTCTTAGGTCATGGATTTATTCTGCTGAGAAGGTTTATTTTGCCATCTACAACCAATACTCATAATTAATCTTGTTTAACGTGATACTGCTGTTTACAAGTAGAGGGATTTTTTCCATGTATTTTAATCTATGATTAAGATGCAAGTAACTCGGTGTGTTGCTTCAACATTCTATACGTCGACGTTTAGTACGATAAGTTACTATTCGATTGTTTACGATTGCTTAGTAAAAAAGCTTTTCTAAGAAAGGGGGTTGAATCAAAGTTAACTGATATCAATACTCAGAACTAGACCACTTTACCGCTGGATCATCCTGTTAGCTTCAATAGGAACGTCAGGAAATATCATCACTAAGTTCAGATTTTGAGCTAATCGTTGTTGTGGAACAACTGTGTTGAAACCAAGAAGCGGACGATGAAGAAACGGGTTCAGTTGCCCAAACAAGAGCATCGTTACTGTCTATTGGTATACACATTTAGCTGCATTTTGTCCGTTGCTTTCATCATGACATACAGCATTAATTTCCCAACAGTATTAATCCAACCCTCTGCTGTGGGATTAGAAGCTGGAACGTTCCGCACTCGTCGTTGGTAGCTCATCCACGAACACGCCTTGAGAGTCACTACTCTTTTACTGTTCCCTTTATGTTTCGAAGACGTAAAATCCAGTCTTGAATGCAGTCTCCACAAATCCAGACCTGTCGTTTTACCACCATGTAAGATGAGAATAAAAAAATCCTTCTATCTTTATTATGTGTATTTTCCTTCTTTAACATTTTGATCATCACTGCGTTATTAAATTTGTATTTATCAATAATTGTAATGTGTCGCCTTAGGAAATAGCATTTAAAGCGAATGACATGGTTGAAAAGGATTGTTGAAAACATTTCACATTAACGCCCTATTTAGTCAAGTCATATTAGGGGTTTACCTGGAAAAAATTCCGTAAAAGGCAATACTTCGCATATGTGTAGTACTAGTACCCAGTAACAACATACCAAAAATCAACACTCGTGCATGCTGTGCTACGGCTACCATCTTGGAAAATGGCCGCCGATTTTAACTTTTTTATCATATCTCGGTAACTGTAAGAAATATTAAAAAAAAATCAGACAAAAGTTAAAGATCATAAAAAATATATCTTTTTGGTCCTTATAACTTTTGCCCTATCTCTTACGTTTTCGAGAAAAACA
The DNA here is from genome assembly GCA_022664845.1 of Lepisma saccharinum. NCBI lineage: Eukaryota > Metazoa > Arthropoda > Insecta > Zygentoma > Lepismatidae > Lepisma > Lepisma saccharinum. The sequence goes on along the minus strand of JAGDQP010036512.1, from coordinate 761 downwards.
TAAATTAAAAAAAAATCATAAAATTGGAGATTAATCTACGTGTTAAAGGTAATTTACATGATAACCTTCCAACAACTTAAAAAAGTATGATTTTTGAATTTACGTTTTTCTCGAAAACCGTAAGAGATAGGACAAAAGTTATAGGGACTAAAAATATGTATTTTTCTATGGTCTTTAATTTCTTGTCGCTTTAATGTTTTTCATATTTCCAACGGTTACCGAAATATGATAAAAAAGTGAAAATCGGCGGCCATTTTCCAAGATGGCGGCCGAGGTTTTTTACCTAATATGACTGGACTAATTAACTAAATTAATTGTTCGTTGGAATATATTTGAAATTCAATGTTTTCAACATGAGAAACGTAGTTAATTTTATTCTATTCGATTTTAAGCACAATTTATATGCAATTAACTTGGAAAGATAATCTAGGACACAGTATATTATAAAAATTAAACACGTCACACGTACTATCAATGAAATCAAATTTTCGTTGGAATATAGATTGAGATTCAACGTGCTTTCAACATGCAAAACAGGACACAAAATAAGTTAATGGTATTCAATTAGCTTTAAATAACAAATTTTATTCCATTAAATTAGAAAGAATCCCATGAAACGAAATCTATACCATAGTTGAATAGTTGAATCAACGTTGAACTAACATCTTATCAACAATATCAAGTATTTGTTGAAATATGATTTAAAATTAAGGCCGCTTTAGACGATACAATTTCTCGTACGATGAATCTTAGCGAAAGCA
>JAGDQP010036511.1:3645-19031 GCA_022664845.1 Lepisma saccharinum | reverse complement strand
TTTAATATCCTTGATTTCAACATGTTATCTCACGCAATAACTCGTCTTTTACATAACTGTTGTCTATACTTCAAACTATCCAAAAAAATGTAATGTAATGTAAAAATGCCTTCAGGTTCGCCGAATGGTTTGTACCGTTAATTTTTGTGCGCGTGGACTCGGGTTCAAATGCGGGAGGAATCATTTGAACGGAGTGATTCGGAGCTCACTTTAACATAAAAAAAACTGTAGGTCTCGTCCCTAGAAGTTAACATGCTTGTTTAGGATGTATACATATAATCTTGTAAATGAAATATACTTGATGTTACTGTATATGTTAAAAGTACTGTAAGAACGCTACAATTTTAAAAGCTAAAAGTTCGTAAATCATTTTAGACCTAAAGTCTAATTGAGCATTGTCGAGGTTGCGAAACTTTTAAGCCAATCATTTTTGTTATTGATTCTTTTGTGGTTAGGGGATTGGCAAGATGGCGGCGAACTAGAAGAAAGCTGCTGAAATGTCCTGTGCATTTTTTACAATATTCCAAAGTTTTTTCGCCCTTTCCTTCAAGAAAATTTACTCAGTAATGTTATAAAGTGTTGCAGTGCTTTATATAATAGTTTTACATCAAGAAAATTCAAAATTAACTGTGATAACAACATCAAATGCGACAGTGACAAGAGAGTTATGAGTGATTGACAGCTATGGCGGACAGAAACCATAGCAACCAATATAATAACTGACCTTAAAACATCAATTATTAAGACTGTTAGACTGAAAACTGTATTATATTATAAATATTATTATAAAACAGCAATTAATAAAACGAAAGCGCAATGGATGGACATAATTAGCCATTTCCGCGCTAAATTACAAAATACGAATACTTTTGTGGATAATGAAAGGAAGTTTAAACTTAAAATGTAATTTTGAAGTATTTCTACATATTTGTGATATTTAATGTCAGGTTTCTCGATGATTGCAGTAACTGAATATCTGGTAAATATATCTGCTGTAATTGATTATTTGATATGAAAGCTGGAACGTCCGCTAGAGATAGTTTCATGTGATGAAGGTTTCTTTAACAATGTCAACTGATAGCCACTTATGGTTACACTGATAAAAATCAAAGTCAATGGTAATAAAACTAAATCTATTTGATATTTCATACGCTAATTCAGTCAGTATAAGGGAATTTTATTGATATGCAATTTTGCTTTGTGAATCACCTCGTTAAATGCTTTGAAACTGCTCAGAAAGTAAATATTTACGTTGGATACTGAACTCGGCCTATTATTGCATTATGTTTAAGTATTTGATAAAACGTATTATGAACTCACGCGAGATAAAATAAATAGTATACTTGAAAAACTCCATACTTATAAATAGGAGAGAATGGCGTCATGAGAACATAGACATAAAAATTAAGTATCAGATCATAGAAAAAGTAAACGAATTTAAATACTTAGGAGCATATTATGTAACAAATAAGAACGAGGTCAGGGAAGAAATGATAATCACATAGCATCAGACAACGCATGTTTCTATTCAGTACATAAACTTCTAACCTCGCAATTAATATCAAGAAAACTGAAATAAAAATTTTCAGAATGGTTATTCTCCCAGTAATACATTATGGTTGTGAAGGTACACAAATTACGTGTGTTTGAAAATAAGGTTTTTGAGAAAGATATCCAGGTCGAGATGAAACGGAATGAGATGACTGGAGAATGGAGGACACTGCATAATGAAGAACTTCACGGACTTAACGACTCATACGATGTTGTAAGAATTATTAAATCATGACGGGAAGGTCATGTAGCTCGAATGGGGGATCGAAGATTATATTCCATTGTGCTCGTTCGGAAGACCGAGGCGTCGTTGCGATAATTTTAGAGGGGGTCTTCGAGAGGTGACGAAAATTGGCTTGATTTTTTTTTCAGAACAGAATCCAATGGTGAGCGTTTGTTACTGTGGCGATGAATTTCGAGTTCCGTAAGCCATAGAGTTACGAGGGATGACTGAAAAGTTCTCCGCCTACCCATAAAGCATTTGTCGTAGCCCGATTTAATTTTTGCTAGTTATAGTATATATATTTTTGGAAGGTTCTATATCAAATTTCAAATTTCTCACCAATATCTTTTCCTTTATTTCAGGTATTAAAGTCTGAAGTGCTGAAATTCTCCATTAGTTGAAAAATGGATAAAGTGATCAAACGTGCTGTTATCCAACACCTGCTGAAAAAGGGAATGAGTGGACAAGAGTATGATAGAAACACTATGGGGGTACTACTTCCTATTCCACAGATAAAAAGTGGGTGGTGGAATAGGGGGAACCACTCTGTCAAAGATGCTTCTCGCAGTGGAAGGCCAGAGACTGCCTGTACGGAGGAAAACATCACAGCAATCCAGGATCTCGTAATGGTAGACAGGCGTGTGACAGAATGTTTCATCCCAGAGAAAGTGGACATATCCCAGGAACGTGTTGGACATATCCTAACAATTGTGCTGAACATGCACAAGGTGTAAATTTGGTGGATCTCGAGAATCTTGACTGTTGAAAACAAACGCAAGATGCACATCATGTCTGCCGCAAACTTGACTCTCCTTGAGGAAGATCCTGTCAAATTTGTGGATCGTTTTGTGACCATGGTTGAGCATTGGTACACCACTTTAACCTAGAGTCCAATGTGCAATCAAAACAGTGGACACACCCCTCCTCCCCCCACCCTCAACGAGTTCAAGTCAAGTCCATCAGCTGGTAAGATTATGTTCTCTTTTTTTGGGGGGGATGTGAGGGGTGTCAGTCCTCCTGGCTGAATACCTCAAAAGGGTAAAACTATGAACGGTGCGTATTATATTACTCAACTGAAACGTTTGCGGGAGGCCGTCAAGGCGAAACGTCCCGAAATGTTGAAAAAGGGTGACCTTTTCCACCAAGACAGTGCATCCGTCCACAGGTCCACCACTGCAATGTCTGCCGTCGAGTCCTGTGGCTTCGAACTGCTTCCACATCCTTCCTACTCGCCAGATTTAGCTCCCTAAGAATTTCGTTTGTTCTCTAAGCTCAAACAACAACAACAACCCACTTTTCATCAGATTATGAGGTCATGTCTTCGATGGCGGACTTCTTTCACACGCAGGATGAAACGTTCTACAAGGAAAGCATAATGGGCCTGCAGCACCGGCGGCAAAAGTGTGTGACGTTGAAAGGGGACTATGTTGAAAAATACTCATGAACGATTGAGTTCCGGACAATCTTTCACTGGTAGGCCGAGAACTTGTCTGTCGCCCCTCGTATTTAGTTAATTAGTTAATTAATCAGTCTTTGCTGATTAAGTAAATATGCATATAAGATAATTTTTAACACATTAAGAATTTTTAGACGTGTAATTTCATTCAGTAAGTTATTGAAAGATTTCACAGCTCATACAGAAACAGATATCCAAGTTGTCTGTACAAGTTTGCACCTTAGAAACGTGTACACACACTCGCTTAGAAAGGAAGAAAATGCACAATAATCCCATCTGTTAGATAATAAGACTTGTACCGATACAAAGGAGTTGTTTATCTACTACACAAACGTGCAAAGTAATTCAGTCTGGCAAAATTAGGGCTTATTTATAAAGCTCGAAATATGACTTATCATTGCATTAATGCTGTTATATTGAATCAAACTCCTCGAGCTACTGTAGTTCAATTAGTAAAGCGTTGGCTTCATATTCGGGAGGTCCTGAGTTGAATACCAGCGGACGACCATCCTTACTGAGGTTTTTCAAGGATTTTCTATTAATCACGTCATTCAAATGCCGTGATAGTGCCTTCAACTAAGGATCTAGATGAATTCGACATCCTTTTCCCTACCGTAGTAGGCTCTGAATTTTAAGTGTCTAAAGGCCATACATATCCTATTACTTGAGTGCCAATCTGTAGAAATCTGTGTTACATGTATCGTGTGACGTAATCATTTGATACATATACATGTAGCATTTAGAGATAACTTAGAGTCTTTGTGTAGGGGAGGGATTGAAAAAAACGGGAAGGTGTGCGCCCTTCAGCTTAAACTGATGATGGGATTAACCAGGTGGTTGTTGAATGACTTATTAGATAATCCACAAAGGAATTATGGCGTCACGAATACCGTGCCTCCGAATGGATTAAAAGAAAAGAAAAAAAGAAGATTTTTCTACACTCCGCTTTATTTTAACATTAAAAGTTTGTTATTCGTTCTGTTACACCTGGACTGGAAATATAATAATTACAGTACCTTATTTAACAGTTACTTTGATATAGTTGTTTATTTATTTTGTGCAGCTTGCTACCCAAAGCCATCTTGAAATCTTAACATGTAGGCAGTGTGGCAAAATAGACAAGCAATCTGTTAAACAAAATGGAGATCGCTGTTTATATCGAGATTCTAAGTAATTATTTTCTGAACCAATTAAAACTGTTTTTTATGTAGCGATAGAAAGAGACAGTGTTTCGGAAATGTTCAAAACTATTTTGTAATTCTCGCATAACTTATGAAAACAGAAATTAAAACCTTCATCTATATTTCACAATGATTTATTTATTGAAACATTATCTTTCTATATTATTATCACTGTTCACATAGCTTCTGCACTTATAAATAGAGATTATAGGTTGATGTTAATGATTTTCCGTGTGATGATTTTTTTTTAACAGAAACAAAAACAGCACTTAAATATTTAACTATATACCTGTGTAGTGTCATTCAAGAAAAAAAAAACATTCTGGTTACTTGCTTAGTTATACTATGCATAGTACAGTCTAGTAAAGTTACACTTCCCCGTTTCGTCCATTTTCCCCTATACATTTTTGGTAGACCTTTGGTTATGCAAGAACCCAAAGACGTGCAAAAGAAAAGTGACCCACTGGTGGCTGTTATGTCAAAGCTTACTCTACTTAGAAATCGATATATTGGGAACCAATCTTTTGCATATCGCTGAAGAGTTCTAAGCGTTCGGTGCAGCAAAAGGAAATGTCTTTTGTAAGAAATACATCTCTCTCTCTCTCTCTTCCTCTCTCTCTCTCTTTGTGTGTATGTGGGGGATGTGTGACATTCAGTTGGCCCAGAATCACAATGCTTTTTTCATCAGACATCACGAACTTCTTTCGGAAAATATGTTATTCTTCGATGTTGAATGGAATTTCCCATTTTTGGACAGAAGACAAGTAGCTAGCTCTCTTGAGAGAAGCACACACACACAGATCCTGAAGATATGTAAACATACTTCGTTACAGGGTGCCCTATAAGTCAGCACCACCCTAAAAATGGTAAAACCAATAAACGTATATTCAAATGGGATTTTTACTAAATTACATTATACAAATACTGTGTTATACTGGATCAGGGGCCCACAACTGCGGAATGGTAAACGGTAAAGGTATCCCCTGCGCAATACGCACGCGCCGTGAACGACACATGCGTATAATGTGGAGGTAGCGCAAAACATATTCTCAACCTATGACACGAAAGGAAGTGGTTTCGCGCTTGTTTCCATCGCTCTAGTTCCGTTTCACGTTTATTCCGTTAGCGTTACTTCCGTTTCGCGCTTATTCCTGTCGCTCTAATTCCGTTTCGCGATTGTTTCTGTCGCTCTAGTTCCGTTTCGCACTTAATCTGTTGGCGTTAGTTCCGTTTCGCGCTTGTTCCTGTCGTTCTAATTCAATTTCGTGCTTGTTTCTGTCACTCTAGTTTCGTTTTGCGCTTAATCTATTCGCGTTAGGTCCGTTTCACGCTTGTTCCCGTCTCTCTAATTCCATTTCGCGCTTATTCCATTCGCATTACTTCCTTTCACGCTTGTTCCGTTAGCATTATTTCCGTTTCGTGCTTGTTCCTGTCGCTCTAATTCCGTTTCGCGCTTATTCCGTTCGCATTACTTTCTTTCACGCTTGTTTCGTTAGCGTTAGTTCCGTTTCGCGCTTATTACGGTGACCCGACTGAGATACCGTCGGAGCTACGGCGCGCTAGCTAAAATCGTACTTCGTATATGTAAAAGGATTGCCGCCATTAGGCGTAATTTCGCAGCCTTAATTAAATACTGCATTGAGCAAAACCGCGTTAAGTAAGCGTTACCTGTACTGAACTTAGACTTTTCAGAGGCCCAGACGTTATTCACAATTGTTTAAAAAAAGTTTAGAAACGAAAAGGAAAGTAACTAAAAGAAAATTTCAAGGTCGATGGCTGAATGTCAAGGACTGCCGTTAGTTTCGTTTCCAATGCCTATTTCTGATTCCCCGAACTTCTGTTTGGTCTTTGACCCTAAATCCTATGAGAACTATTGTAGTGTCCGTTAATATATATCCCCTATGCGTGCGTGAAGGCCTACATCATTTTTAGCCAAATTCAGACGTATATATCTTATAAATACATGAACATACGTTCTATGTGCTTTGTATGGTGAGTACATTTCACGAGACGTATAAAGTTACTCTCAGTCTCGTCTCCGGAGAGGCACTTCGGAACTCCTGCATGTATGTGAACGTCAGTATGTGTGTGAGAGAGAAAAAGGTCGTAGTATGTGTATTTGTTTTACTACTTTTTTTCTATTTTTGGGTTCACTTATTCTGTACTGGAGCAGGAAGGTCCACTGGCCCTTCTGGTTACTTTGCAATGTATGTGTGTGTGTTGGGGGGAGGGGGGATGAATTCCATGATCTGTTTTTTTCATCTTGCTATTTGATTGACATTAGACCATTATTATTTGTTTACATTCTCTGCTGCATCAAGCTTGCAAAATGCGTAAATACTACGCATGATTTTCCTCGCCTGCATCCTGTGAATGAATACTTTTTTTTTTTGACTATGAAGAGACTCAAACCCACTTTCGTTTTAAGAATGACATCAGCCCTAATGAAATTTACTGTCATGGCATGGAGATGAGGAAGTACTCCCTAAGTTTAGATTGGCTCTTCTTGCCTTTGTGTGTTCGTGTGTGTGAGAGAGAATATGTACGTGTTAAGTTAATATAAATATCAGATTCAAAGACAAATATTTCCTGTGACACACAAAAAACAACCAAGAACGGTATTCACTGACCCAATGCGTATTTTTGCATCATGAACAGTGTCATAAGGAGTCGTACAGCTCTTAGATTGACTACAGTACTCCCCTGCATGATTTTGAACAAATTGCATAATCTATATACTAGGATCTAATTGACTTGATACATCGTACTTTATTTAAACACGCAAGTTCGTCACAACAATAAAAAATGCTCGACATTGGATTCTATCTTGGGTAAGTTCAAGCCAGATACTGTTAATTGAAAATATTAATGGCCTCTAGACATCTAAAGCTCAGGTCGTGATAGGGAGGGAAAAGAATGAGGGAAGGTGTCGGCCAGAGCCTAAAGTGAAGGTACTAATCCGGCATTTGTCTAGAGTGACTGGAAAAACCTCAGAATGATCGACGGATGGGATTGAACCCACGACCTCCTGAATGCTAAAACAACGCTCTACCACAGACTCACGGCCACTCAGTTTCTAATATTGTCATCCCAACATTATTACGGTCTATCCAACGGCCTCTTTCCCTCGGTATTTCCAACCACGATTATATTCGTTTTACCTTCATCCAAGCTACATGGCCTGCCTATCTTAGCCGTCGTGTTTTCATTATTGTTACAACATCGGGTGAATCATACAGTCTGTGGAGTTTTTCATTATGCAGTCTCCTGCATTCTCCGGTCATTTCAGCCTGTATATCTTTCTCGAAACTTTATTTTCAAACACACGTAATTTATGTTCATTTATCAGGGTGATACTCCAAGTTTTGCATTCATAGAGTATTACCGGTAGAATAACCGTTCTGTAAATTTTAATTTCAATTTTCCTGATATTAATCGCGAGGTTAGAGGCGAGTAAATAGAAACATCCATTGCCCGATGCTAAGTGAGTTTTTATTTCTTCCGTGACCTCGTTTTTATTGTTACAAATTGCCTCAAGTATTGAAACTTGTTTATTTCTAAATATCTTATTACTAATGCAAATCCTTGACACATACGAACTTGACATGCTTGCGCAATTTCTTGTTGTGACTAATCTTTCGCTTCCACCAAACACAGATATCATAGCAAGAAATGGGTGTGTTAATTCAACACTTTTCGATATCCCAGGACGACTACCACTTTTGTGTTAAATCAACACTTGTGCGATTTCGGTGATCCAACACTGTGTTAGGGGTAGTAGGAGATCTTCCCTTATGTTTGCGTCAGCATGAGCAACACATCCATTGTGTTTAATCACCGAAATAAACACCGTTTGTTGTAATGATTTAACACAAAAACGTGGTGGTTGTCCTGCGGTATCGAAAAGTGTTGAATTAACACATCCAGTTTTTGCTGTATTTCAAGAAAAATATACATCGGTGGGCATGATTTAGCAATAGTCTAACGTAGAACAAAATATTTTACACTAAATTGAAATAAGCAAAAATGTCAACTTATTTTTCATGTGACACCATTTTTTTTATTATTATTATTATTTCATGTTTGCTGAATATTTAGTTGCAGTAATATTCAGATTACCATGTACGGAGACCTATTTAGGGGGTGGGTCCAGATCCACCCCACCCAAAATAGTTTTATGCAGAATTAGCATAACTTTAGGCGTCCCCCACGAAGATCTTAGATCACGACCAAAATCAACTTCTAGATAAGTGCCTAACTATAAACTTTTTTTTGACCTAAATGTTATAGTTTCATAATGCACCTATTTATCACGTTTTAATGGAATGGAGCATTATTTCATGTGATGTCCAGTAGATGGCGTAAAAGTTTAATAGGTTATAAGGTGGATTCTTTTTATTTTAATATACATTCCTGTAAATATGTCAACGGTAGTTAAATACAAATGTTGTTTTCATTTGGCCCTTATGAATAGTTTAAGTCATTACTGCATATTGAAAACAATTATACAAATGGAAGAAGTGATGGTGAATGACTTGAAATATTTTTATAACCTGGCCCAGTACCTAACGTACAGGTATGCTAAATTCGGTGGAAATAAATGCACGCATGTAGATTTGAATAAGTAACATAAAGGCAAACTTTCAATGTTATTTACTTTTGTATTAACAGATTTACACAGAGCGGCCGTGGCTCAGTGGTAGAGCGTTCGCTTAGCATTCGGAAGGACAGTTTTTTTCCAGTTCCACTAGGTAAATGCCGGGATGGTATATTCAAACTGCCCTGGCCGACACCTTCTCGCACCCTTTTCCCTCCCCTATCCCGACCTGAGATTTAGATGCCTAAAGGCCATAAATAAAACTCGAAGTTAAAAATTAATTAATTTGCACCAGATACATATTTAGGGTGTTGGTCCGGGAATGTTAAATCAATTTTCAATAACGAGAAATAAGTTATCGTTTTTTTTTCTAATTTAATTCGTTTCTATTCCTTTTAAATTTAAATAATCGTCTCTGATTTCTGAATTGAAATATTTAAATATATTACAATTGGTTTTCATTTAAATAGAATTCGTTTTTCGTTTCTCTTCGTTTTTTTCCCCAATAAAATTCGTTTTCAGTTATTTCGATTAAAGTGTCGTTCATGTTTCAATTTTAATTCGAAAATATCGCTTTCAAGTTTCATTGAAAATTAGATATAGAAATCGATTTGGATTTATCAAAAATCGAGTTTCGATTTGTCAATTTGAAAATCGAACAGCTCTCTCTAGAAACTTTAACACAGAAGAACGAACACAATTTGATGTTTCCTTTACCGCTGCAAGCAAGCAAAATAATAATAATAATAATAATAATAAAAGGCTGAACAAACATCCACACGCTTGTTCAGTCAAGTTTGATCAGATATCAGAATTGAAAGTATTTTCCTCAAAACAATTTCTCAGTCTTTAGTGATCGTTCAGTTCAAAGATTGACTGTTTTTAACTATCCAATCACAACGTTTTATCTGATAGTCTGGACCGGCCTTTAGGCTAGATTGGACACTACTGACTACAATTACTTTGTTTACAATAGTTTATAATTACAAATGTGTCCCGGTATTTTGTCTAACTAATGTATCAGCCTTAATCTAGGTCTATCTCCTGGAAAGCTTGCATTAATACCTCGAATTTTTATCTTGATAATTCGTACGTTTACAAAATGTGGTTTTCCTTTCTGTTAAGTACACCCATACACGGTACAAAAAAAACTGCTTTTGTACACTTCTATAAGCGTTCTCGTTATGATATATACAAATTTGAGGTACTTAGGTTCTGAGAACTTTGCTTAATATTGTTTATGACATCATAATATTTGCAATTTTAGCCTTTGAGTAACTGCTTTTCATGCCAATTACCAAATTTGGCATGAAAACTCCTCGATACGATACCAACACGACTGTAGGGTTCAATGGCCCCTAAACACTCCGACAGTGAGTGTTGCCAACCTATTTACCATGAATGGGTCGTGATCGAATTTCGCATTGACACTTAAGGCAATGTAAAGTTAACCAGCTCCTTCATGCGTCCATACCAATAATGCAGACGTTCTACGATCACATTTTAAGTTAGTGTAAATAATTGATGGGGTACTTACCAATTATTCTTGACCCCGCACGAATGGGTGGGAAGATTAACGTAGTAATGCACAGACTAAAATGTGTAATTGAAAACAAGCGTTACAACTTAATGGAAATACAACATTACATTGTACAGTAATTTAGTATAAATGATCATAGAATCGTATGAAGACGAAATTGAGGTCTCTTTTGGTAAGAAGAGCTACAACATGCAAGAGTGACTCCATTTTGTAGTGTTCCTTTCGTGCGAGGATATCCACAAACGATGTTACCTTTTGCGGTGGATCATGGCACCCACGGGAAGATCTGTCACTTGCAGTTTCTTTGTGTGACATCTCTTCTAACTCTTTTTGCGTGACTGTTTCCTTTTATACAAGCTCAAATTGTCAAGAAGATTGAAACTCAGGGAAACAAAATATAAGTTAAAAAATGGTTGTTCTAATTTCTTACTTGCTCAAACATCTCCTCCCTTGTCTGTTGTACCAGGACATGAATTGTCACGAACGTTCACCTTTCCTCGGCACTTGTTTAATACGCAGAGGACTTTACCAAATGACTTTATGCAACTCCCTCATTGTAAACTGGCTATTTCAAGCTGTAGAAGGCTGCACGAACCTCATAGGTGACGTCATTGACTCAATCTAGGATATTAGAATTAGTTAATAAGCGATTTTTTTTTTTTTTGAAAGTGAGTTGGAGCATCACAACTTCAAAATTTAAACAATAGCGACTCAAAATAACATTCTATATAATTTAGAACTAAATTCATATTTATAGTAAAATTCAAAGTGATACTTTTAAAAGTTTTGGAATATTTTCACAGTTGTTGACGGTGGAAAGGATGGTGACAATGACGACTGGCTGTTTGACTATTTTATATATCAAACTTTATTATTAATTATTAATGAAATACTATATAATATCAATTACCATAATGACAGTATATCGCTATGGTTCGACTAACAATATCTAGTTAACCGCGATTAACTAATCAAACATTACAACGTTAGTCTTGATGTGCACAGCCTGAATTTAAAAGACTGGCAAACATAATAAAATTGATCAGCTTGTTGCGGAGAAATTATCCCACCTGGTAGCGTCTGTAAATATTTTGGCAGAATTATAAAATCAGTTTGAATTTGCATGAATAATTGGGTATGGAATTATTTTAATATTTAAATATTTAATTTGCTGTAGTGTAATTTGCTTAATTCTGTTTGTGTATTTTATTTTTCTATGTGTACTTTTGCTGGGTAAATTCGTTGGGGTTAAATTTATTTGAATAGATAAAGGACACGGATATTCTTGGCTATTTCGAATGTGTTGAGAGGGATGGCTGTTCATCGGTTTGGAGGTCACTCACCTCCACCACGCGGCGGAGCGGAACCGTTGGGCTCATTATTTTTAAACAAGGCGGCTTGGTATATAAGGAAGCGGCCGGCGCCTTGACTTTCACTCAATGGAGTGCAGTGCGAGGCACACCTACGGTGTACGCTCGCGGTCCGATGGCATCGATTGGCAGCTGTGTGGCCCTCAATACGCCCGTGATGTGATGACGCCAGCAGGAAGTTGTATTCACCAGCGAAGAATAACCGTCTCCTGATACCGACACGAAGACTGGAAGAAGCAGCCATTTAATTATGGAAACCTGTCGAACGTGGTCAATGGTAGCCGCGGTAGCAACTGGCCGGGAAACCGGGCGACAACGAAGCGAAGTACCTAGTACCACTAGTAAGCACGTTGGGCCAAGAACCATTTAAATATGGTCGATAGGAAAGAAGCAGCCAGAAGCATGACGGTCATGAAAGAGCATGTCGAGGCATGACGAACTTGGTCAGCGGCAACCACGGTAGCAGCTGTCCGGGAAACCGGGCGACAGCGAGGCCAAGCACCCAGCACCATCTGTAGTCGTGGTATGGCAACAGTACCCCTTTTAAGAGCCACTTCAGTTAAGTTTTTCTGTGGTCATGGGAAGGCCAATACAGATAACTTGACTGCGCCAAATAATTGGGGACTGGTCACCTGCGGACTCCTGCACTCCTGTGGACACCAGTTGGACACCGAGACGACAGAGAGGACAACCAACTTCGTGGATGCAGCAGTTGACCGGCGATTGCATGTTCAACACAGACACTTGCTTTTAGGATGCGATTCACAGTAGAGTCAATACAGACATATTATCTGGGTTTTCCCATCCTTTGCAGCATGCGTGGTTTACCAGGTAATCTATCATAGTTAGTTCGATACAGGGATATTTTCAGAATATACAGCAATGCATATTCTGGTTTTTGCCCTCTTCATACAAAATTCTTGTCGCGTTTCTCTACCTTCTGTTTTCACCTTCTTTCTGTCTACTTACATACTCCGATTCGCGGTAAATGTCTCCGAAAGACAGAAATCGTAAGCATCCACACCCGTGACACCAGACTTTAGTTGCATGAAGCATGTGCGTGATAGGAGATCACTGTAGAAGTTGGAGAGTGGTCACTCCTCACTGCGGGACTTTACGGGGGCAGTGAAACTTAAAATTTTTTTGAAGCTTGACTTTCACTCTTTGACTCTTTGGCCTACCTCGAAGATAGACATACATAGGCTGTGCTAACAGCAAGTCGGTTGGAAGTAAGCTACGTTCTTTCTGGAGCAATGTAATATATGCAGAAGTCCAGGGACCCTTCTCGGATGGGGATCCCTCCGTATTTCAAAGCTAGTTCTGAAACAAATCATAAATAACGCACTTTGAGAAGGAAGTAACACTATTACAGGCTGTGTTAAGGCAACAGGCGTGGGAGAAGTATTAATGTCTAGGGGGGAGGTAGTTCCCTTGTCTGGTCCTTGTGGCCGGTTCGAGGGCGCTATCTCTCACATTCTCTAAAAATTTGGAAAGCGGCACTTGTAGGTCGCTGGATAGACCGTTAGAGAGCAGTTTGTACTTTTCCTAAGTTATGTTATGGAATTCGCAGGTATCAGACTATATGGCTGGAGAGAGTCTCAAACTTTCTTGAGAAGATATTGGAAATGGGCTACGCGATTTAGATCATATACTTAAAGTTCACAGGATCTGGGTTCAAAACCCGCCAGGCAAAGCGTCATGGTTCCCTAGGTCAGATCGGGAAGATGCTTGAAAGATGGATGACCCAGGGGGAGGGGGAGCTGAGACGCGGGGTGACCTGATCTGCATAGTCGGACCGCGAAGGTACTGCGGAAGGATTGTGTATTTCGCCCGGTGGGATTTAATATTTAATACTTCAAGAATTTACCTTTCTCACTTCAGAAGGCCTTTTCAACAAGTATGAGCTAGTATCGATTCCTGTTAATTAATCTCGAGCCATATAAGAGGGAGTAACGTCTAAGTATGAAGTAAAGTCTGATCACTCTCGTATTATCAGCTGGGATCATATTTCTTAGTTATTTTATCAATTCACGCCAAGCCCAGAATAAGAAGAACCAAAAGGGGAAAAGTAACTCCCGTGAATGGAGTAAAATAAATTTATTGGAGATAGTCATTCATATGATGTTACGCGGTAAAATAATATGTTCTTTGTGGGAGCCTTGAATTTCCGTGACCAGCATATCACGATAGTTAGGCGGGTTGTCTAATATCTGTAATTATTATCCTTTGATGTAATAAACCTTATTCTCACTCTATGAATCCGGATGTATCGTCTAATTATCCCAGATAAGCTTTCTGACACGTTAACCATCGTACTGTGACGGTTCTGGAATTCACACACTTCCCTGTTGAGGGCGCCGCGTGTCGAGGTGGGTTGAGCATAGAAGGAGTTGAAAGCAGATGTTTGAAATGCGGAGCTTGGGAATAAATTGCAACTGATTTTCGTTTACAAGAACTGTTAGAGCTGATGATTGAATTAATATTTTGCTAATGTGCCTCGTACAGTAGGCATGCGAACAGTTACTATCGTCAACGATATTCAGAGTGACAACAAAAACTCAACTCGCACAACCTCGTACTGTTTATGATATTTATTTAGGAACAAACGACATACAAAGCAACGCAGTATCTCTCGGAACTTCCAGTAACAGACGTTACTTTTTAACAGTATGTAACAATTAATACAGCTTTCATATACAACGAAAGAATTCTTTTCATGGAACTCGTAGAACGTATTATTGAACAATATAAAAGCTCCTTTAATTGGTTCGTCTCGCAAAACAAATATGAACCAATTGACACGAACAAAACAGATTTACCAACCAGTCATACTATCGGAGGGCTTGCATCTATGTTTTTGCCCTTACACGCACAATTCGATAGGTTACATATGAAATGAGACACCATAAGCAACAATATACACATAAAAACACACTATAAACTATGTAAATTATGGAATGCTACTGTATTTTAGATTTTACATCTCCATATATTATTTCCTTAGGTCGAATTCGATGTATTTACACCGGATTATATGCATTCGCCGACTCTCACCGCGTTCAAGGTACGCATCAACAGGCAACAACTTACGAAAATGCAGTAACAAACGCGTACTACTCAATTTTCGAACGCTAATACCATACTCGTGGTGAACAGTCGAAATAGGTACAAATTACGGAGAAAAAACTATCAAATAGGATGGGTAGAATTAGGCTTGATCACTACCAAGACCACAATATCATGATATACTAATGAGAAGAACGTACAGACGTAGGACACTACGAATTATTACGATACACGTAAAAATGAGCGTAACAACACAAATATACAACCTAATTTTAGCTGTTTTACGCCTAAAACGACCTTAACTGATGACTCTACGTTCATAGAGTACGAAGACACATTGATTTCCCGTTTTCCTGCCGTTTCTGAGCAAATACAGCGATTTTTCTAAAATTCAGGGATTCA
>JAGDQP010036510.1:8818-19031 GCA_022664845.1 Lepisma saccharinum | reverse complement strand
AGTGCATTTAGTCACTTTCATGCACTTAATGAAAGAAAAAAGCGACTGGCAAATTAGTTACCAGGATATTGACGTTTGGTCTTCACGTGATACATTTTGAATTTGCTCCATAATTTATTTTAAAAAATGTTTCTTTTAAAAAAATAGTACGTACTCTAAAAAAATGTGCACACTTTGTACGCTTGAAACGAGTCAACTTTAATTCACTTCTATATCTTTTCACCTTTGTTCACTACTTGAAGACATTTCGTACCCATCTTCACATAAGTTAAGTAAACTGTTTCAATTGACCGATTTTGGTAACCTAGAGAAGAAGAAATATTTTTGTATGAACGTGAGGAGGTCCTGAGTGGTCTTGGTGATAGCTTTTTTCCATTGACCAAGCGATCTACGAAGAACAAAGTCAATTTATCACGTTTAAAGAAAATAGGAGTACACCATAATTTATATAAAAATGTGCACATATTATGCACCTCGTATGTAGTAGGGATAAAAAATAAACGCATTTAAAGTGTATACGATTATGTTTTTTACAGTAATCAAGCTAATGCCTACTTGTAGGAATAGTAAATTTTCATCATCGTGTCAGCAGATGAGTAACTACTGAAAATACCGCATTTCTATATGTTCTAGAGACGTATAGAAAGGGATTAATTAAATGTATTTTTCAAGCTGTTTCCTCTATTCGAAATTTTATGATAGTAAATTGTCTTTCGTTATGAATTTTACACTTTGCATTATCATACATTGGAAAATGCAAAACTTGAGAGTTGCGATTTAAGTCACCTCTTTTATCTTCAAAGTCTATAATATAAAAGTACATTCTTCAAAGGGATTCCCTCATTCTTCTCTGCCTTCCTTTCAGTCACTTGAATACACCAACTGAAGTGTATAGTCATAAATGTCTTTCGGTAGAGTGGATTTGATGGGATCTCTAATATTTGATGTCCAATCTTTGACCCTTCTTCGTTCTGCTTGTCTGCTCTGATCTTTGCTCCGAAGTTCACCCAAAATGGTTGAAAACGCTAACG
Organism: Lepisma saccharinum; assembly: GCA_022664845.1. Taxonomy (NCBI): domain Eukaryota; kingdom Metazoa; phylum Arthropoda; class Insecta; order Zygentoma; family Lepismatidae; genus Lepisma; species Lepisma saccharinum. The sequence goes on along the minus strand of JAGDQP010036510.1, from coordinate 18,000 downwards.
TAATCTGACAGATGAAGTCATTTCGGTTGAGTCCACGTACAATAAGAAAGTTTTGTCTTCTTGCTTTTAAAGAATGGAAAAAGGAACCAGAGAAAAATCAATTGTTTGCATGTTCATCACGTTTTCTTGCAAGTAAATGCTTTATTTACTCTAGATGTATAGTGTGCAAATTACTGTTGTTGAATTACAGAAAGTAAGTGCTGTGCCAAATAAGATGCTAGTCCAATAATGAAAGATATGGAAGAAGGTAATATTTCTATAATATTTTATTATTTTTGTCCGTTGCAAATGTACAAAGTACATGAAAGCATCTTTTTCTTTACTTTCCACAATAGAATTTTGTACTTCTAACTGCAAATTTTGCACATATAAGTAGAAATGTTTTATTTATAAGTGGAAATTTTGACTTACAACTCAACTATTTTTTACTTCTAACTGCGAATTTGCTACATATAACTCGATATTTTTTACTTATAAGTAGATTTTCCACTTACAACTCAAAATGTTTTTAATTATAACTGCAAAATTTCCACTGAACTTCTACCTATATCATTAGTATTTGTCAGCTACGGAAGTGAACGCGTAAGTAAACATTCTGACGGCGATAAAAGGAAGAATATCTGGAAGTTAAGAAGAACTTGAAACACCAGGTGGAGTGAAGAGGATATATACAGATTAGCAAAAGGCAGGGACAAGGCAACAAAGGATATTACCCATATTAGGTAAATGAAGGATGATCAAGGATTAGTGCTTACCGATAAAGACAAAAACAAAGATGAGCCGGATCTTTCGAAACGCTCTTAAATGAAGAAAATACGAGAAAAGTTCTTAGCGATTGAACTCCAAATCTTGGACTAACACCAAGAATAAGCAGGAAAGAAGTAGAAAAAACATTAAATAAAATAACGACCGGAAAAGAAACAGGTCCTGATTGCATACCACTAGAAACATGCAAATGTTTCGAACCACAAGGTGTAGATGTTGTCAAGGATCTGATGAAGAAAATTTATGAACAGAAAAAAATAGCCAGCTAATGAAGGGATCAGTAGCGGTGCAATGTGGGCGAGCGGGGCACACGCCCTTGGCCCAAGTGTCGAGGGAGTCCCCGCTGCTCAACAGTGGGACAATATTTAAAAACTGGAGGGAAATCCTAAAATTCAAATTTAAAAAAATAAGCTCGAAAACTATCTTATGTGGTAGTAAAATGTCCAATAGACACTGAACTACTTTCGGAACGCCGTTATGTATATTTTCTGTCTGTAGCAGAAATTTAGGCAAATTATTTGTAATTTAAATATAGTAGGCACAGCCGTTAGAGGCATTTCAGGGCCCGAAGCATATGTAGAAAATGTCGTCCCCCGTTTTTATTGGAATTTTATTTACTTTAATTTTAATGTATTGTATAGGAATTTAAAAAGAAACGTATACCACTTATCACATTTCTTATAAATTGTGCGAAAAGAACATTATAACTCCAATTCCTGTTGTTAGCATGAACAAAAAACGAACGTTTTTTTCAACCTGACAAAACTTTATTCGGAACTTAGTACATTGAGAGTTTTTATTTTGTAAAAATTAAGCTCCTCATGAGCTGCAACATATGTGTATATATTATGGGAAAAAATACGTATATGTTAATATAAATATATATTGTAGATTTAATAGGTTAAGTTAGTTAGGATATCAAGAACTGGCCAGTTTGAACTGTATATATATTTATGTGGAATGTGTGAGTTATTTCTGTGATATCTTGTACCATTATTTTATGTGTTTTCATGTACTTGTAACTTGTATTCGATTTCTATGTTAACCTTTGAGCTTTTTTAAAAAATTATTATTCTTATAGCATCTTAGGGGATAAAACGTTTGTTCCAGGGTGTTCTCGAACTTTTCCGTTTCGTAAGAATCTCTCATATGCTTTCAGCCAATGAGAACGCTGGAAAGCCAAGCCTTTCAATTTAATTTTCACGTAACTGATGCTGTCCAGCGAGGGAGGCCCTGGGCTATAAAATGAGTGACCAACAGGTCTCGAGGCTCATTGTCCAGTATACAACCTCAGCAGCAGAGAAGGCGACAGATCGATGCATAAGGGGTGATGGTGAGAAAAGACCTTTACGTTTGGGTATTTGATTTAGTTCTCTGATTGATATATAATTCTGAAACAAAGCTTCCATCGTACGGAGTGACACTTTTATATAAAGTCTTCGACGCCCCCGATTTGGCGTCCCCCAGCTTTGGTGTCCAAGGCATGTGCCTCGCCCTCACTAAGGCATTGATCCTGGGTTTTCTAGTTCGGCTACAGTGCAATCATATCTTTAGTTTAGTTGAGAGCTCTTCTGTAACTTTTTTGTAATATATGTACTTCGAAAAACTACATTTCCCAAATTCATCGAGACGCACGAATAAACTTAAGCGAGACAAGCTCTGATTTTTCGTTAATATTAAGTTTAGAATAAACACTTTCAAGGCATCCAACATTTAGCTAAAGTCTTATTCGTGAATCCTCCCCAAACGTGAGAAATCGCGTTGCTTAGGTTGGCGATAATGCGTATAGAATCCGCATCTTTTGTAACTTAAAGATAGCGAAGACGTGAAGGACTGGTTAACAGTGGTAACGATATAGTGAAATGGGGTGGAGTGGGATATGATGTGCAAGAGTTAGAGATTAGCCCGGAGCGCTTGAGAACAAATTGGAAAATTTTCTACAATTTAGTAATGCGTTACGTGTCTGACATATTATTACAAAAAGTATAAATAATATATTTTCCTAGACGTACGCGCACAGCGTACCTGAACTATTACTACAGCAGGTACAAGTAAGATGTCCACTTCTAAATGGGTTCTTCTGTAAAAATTTTGAAATTCGGATAGTGGCATTATTGAGTTCGTTTCATCACTTTCGACCACATTAGTAAGAATTTGCAATTCCAAATGTCTTCAAATTTATTCGAATTGCGTGAGATAGTAAAGGACAGAAACCTAATTAAAACCAAAAGTTGTAGATAATTTTATCTTTTCCAATATTATTTTGCAAAAGTAAAATATTGGGAAACTACTACCTTCTCCAACTAATTTTAAGATATCTGTAAATTTTCCTGGCGTTTAAAAATTAGGTGTGTATAACAAGTGTTTGTGTCAATTTTCTAACATTTATGGTGCTTGGACAAGGGCCCGTTTGGAAATGGATACCTGGAAAGATAATTGCTACTCTCTGTGTTTTTCACATATCTCTGTAGTTTACAAATTCCACATTTTTGGTTACGTTTGTTTTGGTATGCTTTGGAGTATGTTGCTTGCGTTTTATTAATAGTGTTCATAATTATTTTTATACAATGCTTATAAGTTACATTTGCTTCATAACCAAGCAAGCTAGTATTGATATAATCATAACATTTATTTTCACTGTTTCTTTCACTTGTATTATTCATGCGTATACTGAAATACGTATATGATAGCACATATTGTTCATGATACTTTTGAGGGTAACTTAGAAAGTACAACATATTGTTAAGAAACATTATGGCCTATTGTTCTTTTATATCCTTAGCACATTAGTGTCAATATGTATTATTTATAATTATAGTTAGTTCTCCATGAACCCCTCTAATAAAATATTCTGCAAGAAACACTGTTTGTTTTGTATCTGGGGAGACCTCATTAACCCGTTTAATTTAACTCATGATAGCTGAACTTTTGAAGATATCTCCTGTGATATAAGCAAGCAACTCGTTAAACAGCTGATTTTAGCACTATCGTTAAGATGAAACATACTATTTCATGTATACTATGGGAATTTGAAGCATATAGCACACCTATTAACAACCCCTGACCAAGTTCCAATCAATATTTCCTCAGTGTTCAGACGGTATTAATTTCGCCGTGTTCTTTTTTCTGGAAGGGAGGGGGGATGCGTCGGTCTCCACAAGTGAATAATTTCTCGTTAAGATAATTCAGTAGAGCACCTCCACGGTGGTCGGTGACAGCTACTATGCCGTATCAGGACTCTTACTTGTACGCTAGCCTGTAGTGGGATGGTTATAAAGCATGACTCTCGACGATCTCAATATTAATTATCATGCATAGGTTATAGCGAGTGAACGGGAAGTTCTCCGTCTTGGCTAGTGAGTTCCCTAGTTTTCCGAGGGGAATCGGAATAACGGGGAAGTATGATATTATGACCAATAGTAGCAGTCGGCGCTCACGATTGTGTTCGCGAAAGAGCCTCAATCAAATTCACTTGCCCCGGGTCCCAGATTGCCTTGCGTCGTCACTGGAAGGAATAGTGTTATTGTATCATTTTTAAGGAGAAGGGAGATATGCATGATTGTGGCAATTATAGAAGAATCAAACTAATGTCACATAAGGTGAAGATTTGGGAGAAAATTGTAGAAAGAAGATTACGAGAAGAGACATCTATAGAAGAAAATCAATTTGGATTTATGCCAGGAAACATTAGAACGGACCCAACTTTTGTATTAAAAAGAACTATGCAAAAACATCAGGAAAAGGTAAAAGGATTGCATATGGTCTTTACTGATTTGGAAAAAGCCTATGACAAAGTGCCACGTCAGGAACTATGGAGATTTTTGAGGAAGAAAGGGCTGCCAGAGAAATATGTCAGGATAATCTAAGATATCCAAGATAGCATGCCTAGTTGAATCAAGATTGTCAGTCACTGGCTTTTCACCTTGTCAAACTTAAAATCATGTTGCACTTCATAAAGAAGCATGAAACTAACTTGTTTTTATCAGTAGCCTAATTCAATCTTGTTGGAACAAGCAGCTATGCGAGGAAACCTGCTAAACTTGAAAACTGTTTGAATTTTGTTTCGTTGCGTTGTTGCTGTCGTATTAGTGCGATGAAGTCCCTTCATGTGATAGGAGTGTTTTACTACAAGTTAAACTTCGCTACCTCCCGCCCCGTAACTACATGACTCAGGGATCTAGTTGCGTTGAACGGAACAGCGAAGGAAATCCTGCTTTGACTTTAGATTTGATTAGCAAAATATATCTGTAATTTTAGCAGAACTGAACGACGAAACTGAAAAAAACACACACACACACACAATTTGTATAACATGAAACAAGGGTGGCCATATCATGTACACATGTTCCTGATATGACCACTAGGTAGACTTTTGGAATGTCGTTTTTTGGACCAATGAAAAACTATTTTCATGAGGTATGATTTCTCTATGGAAGTCCATTTTCCTGAAAACGATGAAAAAATTGTTTAGATTTCTTTCAAAATGGTGGCTAGAAAAATCCTCACATCTTAGCATGGCCATATCAGGGACCACCTTACAAAAGTCATTAAATAGCTTTCTTTTCAAACTATATAGGCATAACTTCTTTACTAGTGTCATGCATGCCTCGCAAAAATACTCTACTCACAGTGAGCACACCGGACAAACGCAATCGAGTCGCACTTGAAACATTTGTTGTTCACACTCTTTTCTGAACTGCATACTGATTGTCGTAATTGGTAACTTTTCTACGCAATACCAAAATCACTTCGGCTTTGCAAAACAAACAACTTTCTGTTATGTTTAATCACTTAAATTTGCTGGAAACACGAATATAATCTAGTTTAGAGGAAATAATAGGTATAAGACTTCTCTCTTATGTTTTTGGACTATGTATTACGATTATAACATGTACCTCCATGTGACTTTCTAGTGGCTGTATCTCCTAAACCCATTGAGCTTCGCACCTAAAACTTCCCTGACATATTCAGTACACTTAGTACTACTCTATCACATGTGTCTCGGGCAGCAACTCGATTCACCCAAACGTAAGGTTTACTTGTGAGCTACGGCCGCTTGATGCAATGAGACAAACATCCATTTGAGCAATTTCTATGGCTGAGGTAGTGCGCTGATCACGGTTTCAATTCCCACCGGAACCTGTTAAACGGAGTGATTCGGAGCCCACTTCATCAAAATCTGTAGGTCCCGTTCTTAGGACCTCACTCACCATCTCGTTTAGGACGTAAATAACAATTCAATCAATCAATCTTGCTGTATAACTTCCCATGCATTATTTGCTAATATTTCTTTAAGAGTTGTAATGGTCCAGTCTAGAATCCGTAGCCGTGTAGAAGTTGATGTTAGGTAGTGATAGATTAAGTCAAGAAACGAAAATGAATAGGTTACTTATTATTGTTTAACTAACACACCACCATGGAGGATTACGGGAAAGTACGTAATATTTATTCCAACTATTACATACTAACTCTTGCAGTCATCTTACTACTTGAGAATGAGTCTAGGTTCTTTTTGAAGAGAATGGGTGTCCAATGCAATAATTACTTTCTACTATATGTGAAACAACAACCATTCATAAAAGACTAGGTATTGATCAGCATCGCCGCTATATTCATGGCATTGCACATCACAATTCACAATATTAAATTTGTCCTTTGGACGTATATCACATCCGTGTATGTAGCTTTACACTCTTCATAAATATAAACCTGTAGACCTTCTACAGAGTAACCTATCCTTTGGTTATCCAGATATGTTCCATTAGATAAGATCTCTCTCTCTCTCTCTCTCTCTCTCTCTCTCTCTCTCTCTCTCTTTCTTTCTTTCTTTTTTTCTTTCTTTTTGTGTGAATGCATTTCCTTAGTTTTGCTAGTAATATGCGATTATATTTATCACCTTCCAATTAACAGCTCTGGAGTTCTATCCCACATGGAGTCACAAGAAGATTGCAATCTATTTAAATTTGTTGATTTTCATCGTTAGAATTTGAACATAATCTCATCCTAGGATAGTCAATGCGTAACTTCCATCGGTTCACTTTACCTGGAGACTCTCGGGACACTAACCTGACTCTGAATAAAATACTCGTTCTTCTTCCCTCTCATACATGTATAATCTTCATTTCTGTTTCTAATTGTGCATGTCTACATATTTGTGTGTGCAGGGGAAAGGCTAATGAAGAGGAGTGTATTTGTACGGTTAATTGCCTTTGATTCGCCAAGAGAAGAAAAGAAGGAAAAAATAATTTGTATAAGAAGATCCTTCAGACTTCGCAAAGCAGTATTATTTCATCTTGTTTGTTTTGTGGTATCCATTTAATTATGTCGAACCCCTTAGGAACAAGAGGGAGAGAGAGAGAAAAAAAAGAGAGAGAGAAGTGGAAATAAGATAGGTTTAGTTTCACAAAAGACGAAATCTTCTTTTACTTTTGTCTGGCTGTCTTTAATTCGAAAGTGTAATTAAATTAAGGTAAAACAGAAGATAGTGGAAATAATCTGTGAGATACATCTTTTACGAGTAGGAAGTCTTTCCACTGCCTACTCTTGCTGGTTGTTGTTAATTGTCTACTAATTAACATGTAATGTGCAATGAACCTTATTTGTAAACGAAGAACATGACAACGTTCTAAAGAAAACGGTTGAGAAATTTAAACATACTTTGGAACAAGACTAATAAACTGTGGGAAGAGTTGTTACTGGCGGAGAGCAACAGTTGAAACTATAAAACGATGCCTGGCCTTTACAGTCTTAATACTGCATGTTGTCACGTCTAAAGCTTCGATGTAGTCGTGGTAGAAGGGATGTTTGCAACGAGGGCTTTATTGCAAATACTGGTCCGGTATTTGCCTTTTGGGATAGATCGAAACCCCTAAAGAAAACTCAGTCAGGACAGAACTCTTTTCACTTGAAGTGCTCCGAGCACAGCTGCAGTGGATGAGGTGCTCAGAGTGCGAGGTTTACTGTTCTTTTACTCCCATGTCGTGGGTTTGAAGCCGTTTACCACACTTCAGCTTTGCTTTACTTTTTACTAGTTAAGTTCGAACGTTTAACTTTTGTTTGGAATTTTTAAATGTTGAACTTTAATTCAAATTATCAGATTTTATGATAACATTATACAATAATGGCTGAGCAAAGCACTACAATTTATTTTAAAAAATTTAAATTTTTTTTAAATAAATTGTAGTGCTTTGCTCAGCCATTATTTTATTTTACCTTTGGTATATAAAAGCAAAGCTTTCGTATGGAGAATAACATTATACAGTAAATTTAAATGTACAAATAGTGAATGAAATGCGGAAGAGGATGAAAGTAGGCTTACTTTGCTATTGGCATAGTTACTTGCAAATCACAAAATTCGGATTGCTTAACATGGTGCTGGATAGGTAATATAAAGACCATTATTTCCATAAACATATTATACACATCTGAAGGAAATATGGTTGAAATTTAGCTAATTTCATTCGATAATGAGTGTGTCGAGATATTTTTTTTAAAAAAACTTAAGCTATTTTGAGCTTGGATTTTCGAGTTCAATGCGCTATCTTCGATTTTGGAGCTTACCTGTTTTCCTTCAGAATAGACGTCCGTACTTTTTGGAACTAGTCTACGAAATTTCATCAAGGTTGGACCATATTTCATTATTGAGATAATTTAGGTTGCCACCATCTTGGATTTCAGAACTCAAAATATTTTGTTTCAGAATCAAACTCGGTGCCTTCGAAAAACTCCAGCAAGATAGTTCACAAAAATTAGTCACCGTGAAAGTCCATTTCCTACAGTTCAGTCTCTACCCTACATGTGAACATATTGTTCAGTCTTTCGCTAAAAGATGGTAAAGTAACTGTAGAGTCTGGACTACGTAATGAGAAGAAGCTGTTCGTGTATCTTGGAATCCCTCAGTACTCTACAGTATTGAGAAACACTCATTGGCAATCGAATACAAACGTCATGAAAGAAGACTAGTGCAGGATTTGTAAAGTAAGGACAGATGCACGAAAAATAACAGGATCAGCAAATGAAAAAAAATCGTTGCCTTCCAGAAAGCAATGGGTAATTGTATTTGAAGAAAAGCATAAAACTATTGGTATTTAACAAGTAGTGAAAATAATTGGCTGGATCCAGGGCTTTACGTTTTTCCTATTCTGGTTCTTCTAACACACACATGCACAACATAAAAAGATATTATTTAAGATGTAAACGCAACTTAAAATGATCCTCTAACCAAACAAAACAATGCACTTTTGGCTTCTTAAGATCTATTTTCAGTGAGTCCATTTCCTTAAGTATAACCAAGTTCGTTGAGATGTATTAATTACGTACAAAATAGAATGAGACTTTCCACGCTCTGAGGAAAGAGAAATAAGGTAATCTACAGAAAACGGTATTAATTTTTCAAAGAAAGATATTTTAATCGTAAA
>JAGDQP010036508.1:8922-19032 GCA_022664845.1 Lepisma saccharinum | reverse complement strand
TAGAAGGGACGGTTAGTGAAAAGACAGCCTAAAGCCGATGAGTTGTGACGCGCTTGCTTGAAATTTTATCACCAATGATCTTCTTCTTTCAATATCATTCTTGTCCAGTTCTTTGTAAACTAAAGGAATCTACTCAATTAATTTCAATACTTCATGTAAATCGCGTACGGTTCGTACTTTGCTCATAAGTAATACTTTGTGGTTAGGTGGTAAACGATATCAGAATTTAACAACAATACCTACAACATGACAATAACACGTAACTAAAAATGTTGAATTTTTTAACAACATTTAAAAATATCCTTACCTACATGTTGCCTAGGCATTTCCTCTTCCCAAGATACACGTGAATGTTCTGAAATAGTGAACCAATGGCTAATAAGTAAACAATATGATAATTTAGAAACTTAATCTTATGCTTTTTCAGTATGTTTAAACGAACAATAGACAATACAACACAGAAAGAAATACTCAGTTAGTTGTTTAGTCACATATATCAAACGGACCGACAAAGTAAGAGTCGACCTTAATTATAAATGAAAGGAAAGTCACTGAATTAGATTTCTTATACGAACGACTGTTAGAAGAGGCACAGCCTAAAGTCAATGATGTGTGACGTTCCTGTTTGCCACTTCCCATCGTTCAGCTTCTTCATGTTTGTATATCATTCATCCCTTACTCTTTGCACTTAAATGAAATCTACTCAATTTATTTCAATAGGTGATGTAAATATAGACGATCCAGTACTTTGCTAATGAATTCTACACGATATGTTATATCGTTGAGAGAAGTTACTACTTTATTAATAACAAAATATTTATCTAGTAGAAAAGCTGCGCGTTGAACAGGGTTTGAACTGACGTAAATTAGTTGATGCGCTTTGAAAGTGGGCGTTCAACCATTTCATTGCCAACATCATATAATCATAAAAAGGCCAAAATAATGTTATTAGAAATTACCTGTTTTGGTCTAATTCCATGATTTTGTAATCTGCTATTTCATACCATGGATGTTGAAAATGAAAGAGCTTAGAATATAGAAGACATTAAAAGTTCAGGCGTAATAGAGAACGTGGTCATTTTTTCTCAGAAATAAAATACTATATAATTGGTAAATGATTCTAACTTATGAACTAAGAAGAGATTTTCAGGACTTGTGTTTAACCCAAAGAATATACCAGACCACCCAATGTAAGGTGTCAGTATTGCAAATAGTCGAACACACCACGCAAACCATCAACTTTAATGTTTTTACTGTTGAAGATCGATAGACCCTACAAGATTCTTAGATGAGTTCAGTCACTTTCGTTGGAGACTTCTAATCTGATGCGGAAATATTTCAGTTGATCAGCACTGTGGTAGAGGTTCCTTTGCGGTTTCCGGTTAGACATCCCTCCTGAAAGAGTTCCAATACAATGTAAATCTCTCATATTGTGGAAAGCAGCTCCAAGGCACTTACTGGAACATTGTACACGACCCTATTGACCTTAGAATATTCTGCATTGAACTTTTCATATTCGTGGATATCTCGCATACTACGTGGTAAGTCTATTGGTCACGCAAGGGAGTACAGTTAAGCGTCCAGTGGGTTTCATTAAAGTTGAATTAAGCAGTTGGTCCTGCATCGTGACCATTCACCTTTTACGTTTTAAAGAAAGGAGCAAATCATCTTGGAGCTCAGCAAAATCAAAGTGCTACCCTGGAATTGTGAATCACGAATAAGTATCAGAAAAACGAACAGTTACGAAGATGTACTATATTGACGTTCTCCATCCCCTACATGATGTAGTTCACCCGTGGAAGTCGCAAAACTCTTAGCTGCATTAGGATAATGCCCAGGTCTATTCCTTACACTTCATCCAATGTTTCCAGTCCTAGAACGATATTCCTGCCATTCGTGAAGCTCGATGCTCCACGAATATGGTTTAATGTGACTTCTGACTTTCCTTAAAGTCCAATCCACATTCAAAGTTACACGCTTTCACATCCGAGAAGACATCGTGGACTTCCCTACGAGGACGTTGACAGCAGTTCGGGCATGCTTCGAGTCATCTTTGATTTAAGTGCCTGCTATGTAGTTTTATTTGTGCCAGCTATGTAGCTTAGAATCCAATAGCGAATATTTGTTACTACAACGATGAACTTTTTGTTCCTTAACAGACCGTAAGCCATAGAGTTAGTTATTCAGACGGTGTGTATTTTATTTTTTATTATTAACGTATCAACATTTTAAATAAATGAAAACTCTCAAACTTCTGTGAATTTTCGTTTCGTAATTCTTTGTTCAGAACTTCATTTCATATCAAATTCATAAGCAATATGTATAAGAAAAGTTTTTCCTGTAGATTCATAGCTCGGGTTTAACCAGATACTTTTGAAATAGTTTCATAGTTTCCCTATTGATCAATATCAAATAGTTGTGCTTGTATGCTTCTATACATATAAAGCTATTGTAATATTTGTTTAAATCAAGGTTACTTTTTGTACCACCAACATGGAATATATATATTTGTATATATCTATCGTGTCTCCACGAATATGTTAGACTTGTATGTAGTCTCAACTCAACAATCTAACGATGGGAAACTAGAAATTGGAAGAAACTAGCATCATTTTTCCGACGCACCTAGCACATTCGAGTAGTTAGCTAAAGAAACGGAAATTATGCCTGGTGTCTTTTATTCTTTGAATGGGAACAAAGCAAAACAAGTAGCAAAGGTAAGCATGAATAGAAGGGATCACTAAATATATGTTCTCTAGTCAGTTTTATTCGTAGTAATAAAAGAAACGCGTGAAGTTTTCTTCTCATAAATCTTTTAATCATTCTGCTTATAATCATTCCATTTTGTTTCCAATCCAAGAACGAAGGAATATATTTGAAAGTAGTGCCCATTATTTCCATAGAGAAATTGAGAGAATATTTTATAAAAATTCCTAGCAAGAGTAGAGACGAAATTTGTGTTGATTACCCGTTTGATGATCATGTGTTTATTCTACGATTTCTTCAGCAACTGATAAAAACTTTGGTAAACTTTATTTTTATATGGGCGCGTCTAGTAACTTTGGACTTCGGCCCGTCACGATTCGCCTTTAGATGTTAAAATCCACACCCACCCATGCCCTTGCCGGAACTCGAACACGGGACCTTCGATTCAGCAACTGATAGCTTCAGCAGTGTTTCTCATCTGTGCTATTGAACAATATAAATGGTTTTCTTTAAATTTTCCACAGTGATAATTACTTTTTGATAGTGATGTGCTGCTAATATTTTTCTAATATTGTTTATAGTTTATTTCTCGAAAAAGATTGAAAGAATTAGTTGTTAGTATTGTGGTAAATCTATCACAAAAACTAATTTACCTAGATACATTAAAACCCACCACTGCAAAGTATCAAAAACAAAGAGACAAAATTTGCATGACAAGTGTGTGAGTTGTGCATTCAATAATACATTTAAAGATTATGAGCTTCCAACAGAGACTGATGTCATATATTTTTGTGATACCAATCATTCTAGGACATAATTAAAGACGAGTGCTTAGAAAGAGTGGAGAAAGATTTAGAAGATCTCAAGGCTGTGAAAGTGGACATGACCCTAACATCAATGTTTCATCATTCAAGTAGTGGTGAAGAAATGTCACTTAATGTACCATCGATTAATCAAACAATTTTAAAGTGTGATGGCCTAAAGAAGAAGTTAGAGCAAGTGTTTATTTTTAGTTTAGCATCACAACAAGAAGAACGTACAACCAAAAAATCTGGATAGAGTTTAAGTGACAAACCATTCCATAAGGTAAACGCACCAGTAATGGACATTTCAAAAGAAATGTTACAAACTTGGTGGTGGAAATTATTAATTACGTGGAGAAATTAAATTTAGTAGGTTCTGGTATCACTAAATATATTTGGCTCGTAACAAGTTGCGTCTTGTTTTTTGCGCCATAAAGTTAAATTATATTCGGTGATCAGATCCACTGTTTTCTGCTTCCTGTTAAGCAAATGGTTAGGTAAGATTTTTTTTATAACATTATAATTAGAAGTACTTTCGTTATTCTGTGCTATTTTTTGTTACTAAATATTTTTGTTTTATACACATAAATTGACAAAACAACTACAACTGGTATTTGTTATGCTAAGCATTACATTACCATTACTGGTACGGCAAAGTCAATTTTTGTCCAGTTTTAGACACTCCCTGTCCATTAGTGGGTAGAAATTAAAATGCAGTAAATTGTTCTATTTTAGCCTGAAAATAACTATTTACTCTCAATTGTCATAACTTTGTCAGCAAATTTGTTTCGTCCCTTTTTCCCAATAATGGACAGGGGGTGACTATTACTGGTAAAACGGTTTGTTTTAGTTTTGGACACTATCCACTACAACTACGAATTGACATTTCGCTCAACAAATTTGCGTTAACTTATAACTTATTTTCACATGATATATGACGTAACAATGTCTACCATGACTGTTACCGGTGATGGTCAACCGATGGTGGATTGAAGTTGCTTTGAACAGCTTGCGTCTACTAAGTACAGTTATCTAATATTTTTAGACATGGCACCGAAAAAACTGTATACGCCAAAGCAAATGAACGACGCCTTAAAAGATGTGAGAAAGGGAGTTCCAGTACCCAGAGCTCTAGGAAGCATAGGGTACATAGAATTACCTAGCACATCAACAAAAATTGAAATTAACACAGAAATTTGATCTGTGGAGTCAAAACTATACCTTTCTTCAGAAGAGGAGGATGGTGTAGCGAAGTGGGTTGTAGCAATACTAAAACGGCAGTACCCCTTCACAAGAAGCAACCTACAGGACAGAGTGCTCCATCTTTTCAGGGAATTTGGAAAATCAGGAAAGAGAGGGAGAACCCTTTTACTTAAGGAAGACAGAGTAGGAAATGGTTCGCGAGCTTTCGTAAAAGACATCCAACGGTTTCTGAAAGGAATCTATAGAATCTTACTACCGCAAGAAGTGATGTGACGGAAATAAAGATTAAATCAAGGTTTGATTAGTCAGGGAATATCTCGTCTGGAAATGTCTCCTCCATGCCACAGATGACCCTAGTAGAGTTTTTAGTATCGATGAGTCGGGTTTTTTCCTCATGCTAAATGATGGAAAAGTTTTGGCGAAGAAGGAAACAACGCGATTTATTGCCGAAGTCACAATAATGAAAAAGAATAAATGACTGTACTGGTGACTGCAAATGCTCTTGGACAATTTGCTCCGCCAATTGTGATATACGAATACGAAAGAATTCCTTCAAAAATAACTTAACGTATTCCTTTGATAATTATTTGAAGAGTGTTATTCTTATATACTCACAGCATTGATATTTGACGGTAGAGATTTGCACTGCAATAAGAACAGATACATTCTTACTATAATTTAAACCTATAAACTGAGCATATTTCTGGAGATCTAATTTGCTCCACAACAAGTCCAGGCAACATCGGTAGGTTTCGAATATAATTCGATTCCGTGAAGCACACCTAGATTCAAGTTGGCTTTTTGATAACGAAGAACTCCCAGGTCTGATAGAGTATGTTTCAGAGATACAGTTATTGAAGACTGGAAATGGAAAACAAATGTGAGATCCAAAGCAAAATTTTGGACTCTACAAGTTCCCCTGTCTGGCACATTCATCATTACGATATCTTTTGTCCAACATGTTTACATCGCAATCACGATTTTTAGATAATTTTCAATTTCCAGTCTTAAATTCATAATATTTATATTCAGCCGTTGTATTCTTGTTACGCAAAATCTGTAGAGATTATATGAGTGTTTCCACACACGATATTAACAAAAATTATATTTACAACAACTACACTAATGCTTCTCAAAAGCATTGGTTAATTTTAAATAACTCCTACTGGCAAACAAGAAGGTTATTTTATGTAGATGAAATTCTGTATAATCAAATGCGGGACAATTGTGTAGGAATGCTAAAAAATTCCGCTGCATTAATTGACGATATCAAAGTTGTATATCTACAACGAATTTAGTTTGAAATAATAAAGATAGGAGAGTTTATAACGAAACATAAAAGTATAGGTAACCTGTTGTTCGTTGACAGCAGTAATGGACATGAAAATACATTTATAATCTATAAATATCTTCCACTGCCGCGAAGGAATGAAAATGATAAAACCGTGTGTGTAATCAAACCTTCATACGTTGAAATAGCTTATGTGGCAAAAGTAGAGTGTAAGAAAAAAAACTAATTGATTATATTTATTACCCTTTACATTTTAAAGCAATGTACACTGCATGAAATGCCACACTTTTACACAGTACGTAACTATCTACATCTGTAGATTACCGTAGAGACGAATTCATTTTCAACAATCGCACAACAAAGCAGAATTTAATGAGTCTTACATTTCAATGAACAATTCCGTACTTACACACTATTATCTGTAAGTACTGTTTTAATCTTACCTATTTTGCTACCAAGACCTAGGCTGGTCATTCCATCACCCCAAGATAGATCTGAAACAGTATGCAAATGATCATATATAAACAATGTGATAATTTAGAAACATAATACTGTTTTTCATAATTTTTCAAATCAACAAATGGCAATACAAAATTGAACTCAACACTCAGTCAGTTTTTCAGTCACATTTGTCAAACGAAACAACAAATTGGGGATCGGGATAAAATGCAAATATAAAATCAAGAGAACATACTGAAAAGCGAGCATTCAACCACTTCGTTGCCAGCATCCGCGTTGGTCTCGCATTCGGAAAGTCCTATGTTTCATTCCTGCGGCTGGCTAGTGTTTCTGCTGTTTCCAAATGATTGTCCTCAAGTATGGCAAGCTAAAGCCGGATTAGAACTTTCGAAACCATATCCTGGGCTACTTTCTTCCCTTATTGTAGCCCAGTCCTATACGAACTGAAACATAGTTTCTTGAATGCTACAAAAAATGAAAACAAAACACGTAATACTATAACAACGGTTAATGATGCGGTAATAATCTTTACGTACTGGTACCGTAAATATAAGATGCCAGTAGCATTACTATTAAATTTCATGTGTCATAAGACCTATTCTGATTTTAGAAATCTGTACTGAATTTAACATGACGGACGGATCACATAAGTATGTTCCTGTGTTGGAGTAATTAATATAATTTATATTATATGTGGTTTCATTCATCTTCCGCTAAACCTATAGAAATTATATGATTAGTTCACCATTACATGAACAAACATTACAGTTAAAACCTGTTACACTTATGTTTCTTAACATACGTTATACTAAAGTAGCCGATGTTGACAAACAAAGCGGTCATTTTATGCAGATGTATGGCTAAGAGCGAGGAAGCAATGTAAGCGAACGTGAGACAATTATGCGGAATACTCACAAATTCCGAAGCATTAATTCATGATTTTATAATTGCTAATTCATAACTTCTCTAATTTAAAAGGATAAAGAGACGAAAGTTAATAACAAAATGCAAATGGTAACTATAGTAAAACAGCTGTTGTTTCTTTACAGCGGTAATAGACACGAACCTACTTATTTACATACTCTATGGCCTATGGAACTCGCAACTTCATCGCCGCAGTAACAAACGTTCTTCATAGGATTCTATCCTGAACATCAACACAGTTTTCATCACAAACAACTGCTTTTTGAAGATCCCTTCTAATATTGACCTCCCAACGTCATCTCGATCTTCCTAATGGTCACTTTCACTCCGTTTTACCAACCATGGTGGAATATAATGTTCGTTTCTTCCTATCCATATGAAAGTGTGTCTTGTGTACGGAAATGTGTTCATGAGAGTCCGTTATGTACAGAAACTGTACAGAAAAGGTCTCGAAGGTTTCGAGAAGAACGAACTCATGTCCATGATGAGGCTTACCATACCGGCGCGAACTTTTTCAGGAGAGCTACAAAAACTGGTTCTTCGTTTAGACCAGTGAATGAATGAGATTGAAACTTCGTGGAGAAGTAGCAGAGGTATCAACGTAACTTTTGTATATCTTGTCGTTCATATGCTGCTCTTGCTTATCTCTTTACATCTTACAGGAGGTTAAAAAGCGTCTCTCGTACATTGTAATCAGCATTATCAAAGACATACTGCACATATCCCTGATTTATGTTTAATTGGTCCTCGCTAGTAACTCACCTTTCAATTTTCAACACTTCACTGTAAGAAGTACAGAACCCCATATTTGCCAGTAGGTCGATTAAAAGTCTGGAGCCAAATTTTCTGTGGACGAACAGTGCTGTGCCAAATTGGACAGGGGACACAAATGGTCTTGGCCGAGATACTGCAATTATGATGAGCACTGGAGAATGTTTTTCGTTCAGTACTTTTTTTTCTTCTGTTTTTCCTGACAGACTTAATGATTTCAGAAATCAGTGTCTTCAGTACTTCTGGAATCAGATCTGGGCTTCCTGTTTTAATTTGTTCAAGTATTGGAAACTGTGAACAATCATAAGCTTGAGATTTCATTGTTTGTCGAATTGTTGCTACTGCAGTTTTGATCACTCTCAGTTCCTCGTCTTTTTCAAGAATTTACCGAATTTAGTATCAGACGTCTAACAGGATTTTGGTTGATCTTTCACTAAAGCAAATTACGACATTTCTTCCTGGAAGATCTGTTACATGTATGTTGGGGCCAAAACGGACGTTCATTTTTTTTCTTGAGGTAGCGGTTATCGTATGATTTCACATTAGGATTTAGATCGCTTTACAATTCTTGTAAGTCCTTCAACGTGTACTGCCATTCGTCATTCTCAATTAAATACTGACATAATTTATCCAATGTGAAGCTCTTTCAGATTCTTCTGTTGATCCGCCTCTAATTGCTTCCCCCTTCCCAAATTTGTTTGAGCCTCTAATCTTGAAACTTGATCAACAATTCCTATAGTACCCAGAATCACATTTGGACTAGGTTAACGACATTGCTAAGTCTGAGAAGGACCTCTGCTTCCCAATCGCAGTTTCATCTTATTGCATCTGCACGGTTACCTTTTATCAACTCAACTGTCTGTACCTCACTACATTCTTCTTGGTATGGATATCTACATTTGGACACATCGACACATGAGCGACCACACAAGAAACAGTGAAATTTGAAGTGGAATGCAGCACGGGGAGATTGTCTAGGCTCAGGGTTTAAAATTGTTGATGGTGGCTTGGGTTTTAAAGTGTTGTGCCTACACTGCTTTATTTTCACCTTATGCACTTCTTACACTGCTTTGTTTTCACCTTATGCACTTCCTACACTGCTTTGTATTCAATATTATCCTTCACTCCATCTTGCTTAATTTTACTGCATTATGTTATTCTATTTCTACCTTTTTGAGTTTACCGAATACGTTTACCACCTTTATTCACACAAGGTTGCAATACACAACTCAAACTGTAATAGACAATATTAATGAACGTCTATTTACATTACGCATGATACAAGTCGTCAGACCGGTCTCCACCCTCTTTTGTCTTTATCCCCGTTCCCATTTTAGTTTTCGCTACTACAGTTACACACAGAACAAGGCAAAGCTGTTACAACACAACTAACAACACTTGTAAGGGATTATGTACTTACTTGCCTTTCCGTATATATGATTGATCAGTCTTTCTTTATTTAGAAGCTGCAGTAAATTATCAGAAACAGATACTAAACGTAAGAAATAATATAGATATGGAAACAAAATTAACTTATATTTCCAAAACACTAATTTCTAAAATTATTGTGCAGGCTGACTCAAAAATAAGACCATACAGAGGAAATATTGAGATTTCATGATTTAGAGACATCTGGGGAGCCAAAATGGTAACTATATTTTTAACAAAGGAGTTAAGTTTATATTACTCACCCCAAAATATTGACCACAGCAAAACTGTATTGGAGTACGTTTGTGAGAAATTTAACGTGCATGTGGATTAATTCTGTATGTTAATATTGTCTCTACGCTGCATCATTACCGATATATTTTAGAAAAACTAAGAAAACAAACTTTTCTGACTCCTTTGCCTCTCGTCCTCTCCCCTCTCCAAACCCCGAAATTATTACTGCGGAGACTTTCTACCACACTTAGAGTTAAGTGTAATAAATAATTTGGAACAGTCAAACATTTT
>JAGDQP010036507.1:991-19032 GCA_022664845.1 Lepisma saccharinum | reverse complement strand
GAGATCCAAATCGATAGAATAGCACTGGAGACCCGTTACAACGTAGTTAAGTACTGTTTTCAAGAGAAAAATGCAAACATAATATAATCTAAAAGTACTCCATTAGTTTTACGTAACGCTATTCGTATGCTAAATTTTACAAAGGAAAATTTATTATTATTATTTATTAATTATTGTGTCATACAGAATGGAGCATAAAGGGACTCGTTATATTTGAGCTTACAATATAAATACAATACAAAGGTATTACAGATACTATATTTTTACCAGTATTGTACAGTATGAATATTAATATATTCCCAGTTTTGATGCTTATCAGTATTGCATGCCAAGGGAATGTATTCGTAGTATTAGCTAAGAGTTGTTTCGGTCTACCTTGTACTGGTTATTTTACACTTTGAATTAAGCATTCTTATTTCTCAAGAAGGTTTCATTGTTAATTTAAACATCATATCTTTCAAATCATTATCGCCTAATACTTTCCAACCCATCATGGAATCTTGTGTAATTATGATTTGATACCGTGTTGTATTTGAAATATTATGGTAGATGAGAGGTTAGGCTTGTCTCTGTATAATTGTATAATTGTCGCTGTATAATTAAGGGGTTCTGAATTCGAAATCCAGGGTGGTGGCATATTAAACGTAGTGGTTTAGAATCCACTTAACGCTGCAGGTTCCATCCCGTTAATGCCCCTTTATCAGATGGAAAGCAAGGGAAAACCACCATCGTTTCACCTTGACCTTCAAGCTTCAAACCTGTCTCGGACAGAACATTTATCCATAAACAAGGGAAGAACACAAGACGGGTTATATTAACCAAGAATATATTGGCCTATTCCTGTTCTTAAACATTACGCACGATAGAATTCTGTGTAATAATATTCGCAAACCTACGATGAATACAAATATTGCTTTGTATTAAAGCATGCACCAATAAGTTGGTCGCTATACTGACGGGGAATCGAGACTAAATCTTCAATTTACCGGGCAGTCGCTTTATTACTGACAAGGTAACTTTCCATACCTGAGTGGGGAACTGCGTTAATTATATCTGCCAGGAAATCAACTACGTATGTCCTGTTGCTGACCAGGAAAGAAATTTGCGCCCATGCTTCTAAAAGCAGTTGTAGTTACAAAAAAAGAATAGCACCAGTGCGTGAAAATGAGTTATGGTTACAGAAGGGAATTTTAGCAGAACGCATTTTTTCTTGATAACAATGCCAAACAAAAAATAGAACACACTAGTGTACATCGTTTACAAAAAGACAACAACAAATATGTGTAGTTGTTTAATTTAAAGAAAAATGCAAAGTTGGACTACAATATGTAGATTCCATTGTGTGCAGCAGAAAGTGGATGAAAACTTATGAAACATACGATTGCCAATACATCGTACAATCTCGGTAGCCGTGCCACAATTTCGAGTCAGAAATAAACATCGAAAAAATTGTAATTTTTTAATCAAATGTGGCCTCGTTTGAAGACAAGTTCTGCATAAGTGTGGATAGGTATAAATTCGTGGTATTAAACAAGTTATACCCAGCCAATAACACGTCAAGAGGTGAAATACGAGAACTGTAACTTGAGACTCTAAATAACACAGTCCGCCACTCATGGTATGGAAGGTTACCTAAGGAGAGCGTCTTAAAAATGGTACATGTAGTTTTATTTTGGACTCCAAACCACTTGGATCCCCTTGGCAATCGATCCCGGGACCTTCCAATTCCAAGTTGACGAGTCTAACTGTTCATCCACCGAGCGAATGCTTAGCCACCGTGGTCTGGTGGTTACTGTCACTGACTTGAGAGGCGGCGCGGGTTCGAGTCCCGTTCATACCGGGTATCCTGACAGGTTTTCTCGACTTTTACTCAGTCTCACTAGGCTTATGCTGTGATGTTGCCTTCAGTAGAGACCCTAGACACTATCTTTACCATTCTTTCTCCAGCAGAACGACCTAAAACCCTAAAGCACTGTAAAGGCCTAAGTTCTAAAGCTTCAATAAGGTTCTTCTAACAGGCTTAGCTACTGTTCATTTTCAATTCATTCCCCAGTTTGTTTTTGTTATTTTAATGTCAAGATAAAACGTGTAGCATTCATGAATTGCATCAACACGGGGAATCGAACTCGAGGCCGATTAATTTCAAGCCTTCCACAACTACTATTTCGACTAAAGCCTTTGCATAATTCCGAAGGAGTGTGTTTATTTTTGGAACTAGTAACATCTTCTTTTTTTTTTTAATGGAGATTATGTGCCACATCCCATTGCCGTGTATGAAAAAAAAAATAGAAAGTTCGTCGCCGAGTTAGCTGTTTCGGTTTCAGACACAACTTAGCACATGCAAAAATCAGATGCCAAGTTATACACGTTGGCAGCCAAATAACTTCCTCAACACGGAGGAGGAAGAAAACACCTTCGAGGACCAGAAGAGTTTTTGGCAAACACGTGAACTGCAGTTGCTCAGATATGTACGACTTGGCGTCCAGTTTTCCAGGGTTTCGTTCTATCTTACGGGATTGGGGTGCAATCTTGCTTTTTTCTGCATTTCTCCTATACGAGGCAAGTATTATTTTTACCTATTTATCATTGATAGGCGTGTGCTAGCAGAGGTGTGATTACCGTAAGCAGTCCGCACTTCTGAGTTGGCGTTCTTGGCACTTGCTTGAATTCTCGTTGACTCATCCTCGGAAATGCGTCATACGATAAGACGTGAAAGACTTTCTCCATTTTTATTTGAAATAATCATGATCATCATCAGTGTTGTAATGATAGAAAAA
This sequence comes from Lepisma saccharinum, assembly GCA_022664845.1. NCBI lineage: Eukaryota > Metazoa > Arthropoda > Insecta > Zygentoma > Lepismatidae > Lepisma > Lepisma saccharinum. Next base: position 16,255 of record JAGDQP010036507.1, on the reverse strand, counting down.
AGGCCCCTCAAATTAATTTTAGTATTTTCTGTTCATCCCTCTTTATTTTAAAGAAAGAACGTTTCTTGTTTAGTGAATTTTTCCCGTCGTTTTTTTTTTTCCTTCAATGCAAAATTTCTGCACAATGATTCTAATTTTTAATTTAGAAGTAGTATACTGTGTGCATAACTGTGTTCGCGTGCTTTATACTTACTGCTTTAGTTAAATCAATACCAGTAAGTTTTAGTCTGCCTGATGTCAATGAAACATTTAAAGGTCAATAACCTGAGGTTGTATGTTAAATGGAGTGTCTGTACGTTTAATCCAATCAGTTCTTCTTCAGAACACATTAGTTTCAGAATTTCAGCTGTATGTTAGCGTCTTTCAGCTTAAATTCAACTTACTACTGAACTGGGACTGTTCAATTCTGACGTCACATTCTCTGTTTCGATGGCAACCACGTATTTACAATCAAGTGATGTAGACATACTTGTTTTCTAGTAATGCAGATGCAGCTATTGAGCGTTCGTTACCTTTTCATGTGATGCATTCAAGAATACAGCACAACTATCAACGTAATAAAAGAAAGTAATTCACAAGTGATTGTGTATAATCGGGCAGGCAGAGAATGGGAAAGGTATCGGCCAAGGCCTTGCTTAAGATACTATCCCGGCATTCGCCTAGTGAAACCGAGGAGGAATTCAGGAAAACTTCAGTCAGGATTGTCTGCCGTGGGGGAGTTGTTTACATCCGCCAACTATTAGAATGATACTATTATTACAATCGGCGATTTGGTATGTTGGCTAGTAGAGGAAGGCAATATTGCTTGATTCAACAGTATATTCTCTAGACCAGTTTTGATTCCTCGTCACAGTATGAACAAAAAAGAAAAAGAAGAATCTTAAGAATTTCAAATCTATAATTTTTAGTAGTTGTCTGCCATTTTGAACTCTTAACGATACCAACCACATGGTTTGTATAAATTCACTTGTTGTCGCTGTTGAAACCATACCGATCTGACGTGATGGCTTATAACTAGTTTATTAAAAGAAGAACGAAGCAAAGAGAGACATGGCATTATTATTTGAAACGTTCTGATTACTTGTTCAGAACAACCGCGAAATTTAGAAGTGATTAACAAGATATTCAACCGTGCGGCCATAGCTCAGGTGGTAGAGCGTTGATTTAACAATCGGAAGGTCCTGGGGAAAAGCCCAGCGGCCACCGAAACTGACTGGGGTTTTTCCAGGCTTTTTTACTCTGTCATACGAGGCAAATGCCGGGAAGGTAAATTCAAATTCAAAAACAAGATAGATAATAGGAATTTTCATCCATTTACAAAGAACTTAATTTCGGTGCCGCAACCTCATGTTGCGTGCTAGAGTGTTTGCTTTATAAAATCACGAAACAAAGGTAGTGATAGTACTTTTCCTCAAGACCTCAAACTATCAATATATGAAAAGACAAAATTTGAAGAACAATAACGTCACAAAAGGAATAAAACTATTTGAAATTCAATTTTCTGAAATAAATATATTATTTCCTTTTGCACAATTTTCTGAAATAAATGTATTATTTTCTCCCGCATTAAATTTTAAGAACTTTTTTATATCAATACGGGATTCCCACAGACCTTGAAAATAGGTAGAAGTCAGGGAAATCCTCTTATAATTGAAAAGTCATGGAAAGGTCAGGAAATATGAAAGAATACTCAGGGGCTTGGAAAAGTTATCGAATATAAAATGTAGGTTTTGTGCTTTTATGAGCATACATTCTTCAACCTTTATTTTGCTATAGCAAGCAGTTATTACGTAATAATACATGTCTGAAAGACGTGACGAATTTCTGCAAATTTCAAAGTTTCGCTTTAAAAAAAAAACTAATAGCGTATGTGGAAATTACGTGAAATTGTTGACTTCTGTATTTCTTATCAGTTCACTGTATATTGTTGCTGCATTGCCACATGGCGCTGTAGCGTTAGTGGGCTTTGTCCTTCTTCAGTCTTCCTCCATTCGTACTATTGCTATCCTTCTCCATCCCTTTATTCTTAGGAATTGTTGAACAACTGACTCTCCTATCTTGGTTTTCCTACTGGTCCTGTTTTGTAGAATATTTCGTTCATAGCCTTCTTTAGAATTCTGTTCTTCTTCATTCTTTGTACATGCCCTGCCCATTGTACTCTTTGGATTTTATCTTCCGAATAATTCCTTGAAAAATTTAGAAAAGGTGGGGAAATTCGTTCTGGCGAAATGAGTGGAAATTCTCGAGGTATTTGAAAAACCATTAAAATATTTTCAAGAAGCATGTCATACTAAAAAAAAAAAGTTTCCCTGCATTTTATTACTAGTGCATCGAATATTAATTTAATTGCAATTTGAATTTAAACCAATAGGTTAAGAAAACTAAAATTGTTTCCTGATCCCAAGTTATCTGAGAGAGGTTAACACGCTCGTTCTCTTTCCACGGGTTAAGGTCCCGTGGTTCTTCATTGAACGGAGTGGTTGGGACCCCTCTTTGCCAAAAACACTAGATCATTAAGGACGTTTATAACAATTCAGTCAATCAGATTTTGATTAGTACATGCTAATAGCAAATTTTAAAGGGTAAATTGTATCCACCTGTCTTTATGTACAACGACGAAAAGTTAGAAGACGTAATCTATGCATTAATATTATGAAACATGAAGAAGAAAAATGACAGATATTTAAAGTTGCATTTTATTTCTGCGCAAAAAGTGATTGAAAAGTACGATTGTGAATTATAATCCATGAAGTACCAACATATCTACTTTTATTATTTTTATTAACTTTGTATCTAACCTTGAAATTTTCAATGCATGTAACAAAATTAACGCTATTTTTATGTGTAATTAGTCACTTGTTTGTGTGTAACAATTTCTTACCTTTTTGTTACAGAATGTTTGTAACTTGATTAAATCTGTGTTTTCGTACGTTGCTAACATAGTATTAACATTAGAATTTGATATCAGCCTCCTTTATTGATAATAGTATTGTATTGGTAGATTGAGACTAACCTTGGTATTCCTTATGTATTAAATTTAGAATAATATACGTAGACTATATATATAACAATCGTTCACAATAGATAGGTCACCTGAATAGTTAAATTGATAACTATAACTCATAGAACAAGTGTATTTTTTTCTATAAATACAATTCATGTTTTCATTTCATTTTTAACCGACTCAGTATGAATGAATCTCCTCCCATTTTAATGACTAGTTGGTCTTTTTCCAATTATTATTCTGATTATTGTTTTAAAATTAAACTTTTCTTATGTCAAAACATATTACAAGAACTTTGTGATTTCCCACATGTATGCCTGCTTTCAGTTAATTAAATTATAAAACTGCGAAACGGGATGGGAATGATATGAAAAAGTCAGAAAATTTTCTGTAATGGTATTAGGTGAATAACGCGTAATAATTATATTCATAACTGTAATGTTAAGGTTTTATTTTGTTTTGTCAGTTAACTTGCAGCGGTTACTTATTCTCTTTCAGGCACTGAGAGAAGAGCCTGCTTCTAGTCCAAATGCAACGCAGCAGCAGCAACAACAACAACAACAAGAAGGAAGTAAGTTCCTAGCTGTGACCTATACTTTGTTAAAATACAGTAAATTACCTGCAATGGCACAGTTTTGTTGTAAAAAGGACGTAGAGCTACTACTGTTCGTGAGTTTAGGTAATCGTTGTTATTGTATTTTTAGGTTACATTTGTTGAAGGAAGATTGCGAACTTCGAATCAGTGCTACGGAGACACGCTGGTTCGAGCTATGCTGACAGATTTTCTAGTTTAGTTAAGTTAATGTCGGTATGGTACTTAGATTAAGGCCCTGGTCGCCGCTCTTCCTGCCCTACTCCCGGAAGCGCTCGCCGAGAAACGTAATTTCTTCAGCATGTGAAGTTCTTGCGCTATAGCTGCCTATGTGGCTAAAGAATGTAGCTTAACTAGAATTGAATGTGCTTGCTGAGGAACTCGTGCTACATCACGTGACGGTTTTCGGTCATAGACGCATGTTCGGTGCATAAATTGTAAGCTAATTCAAGTTTATCCCAGGTTATTTTCTGCTTTATGTTGTAGCCTGGATTTCGAATTTGTTCGCTTTACCCTTACAATACTCGAACTGTCAGTAATAAAGAAATGATCAAATGGAAGTAAGGGATTTCAAAAAACTACTCAATAAACATGGCTTCCTGAGTATATATATGGGGTGTATTTTCTAGAAATTGTGTCGCATGGATTTCAGAGTACAGTAAAGAGAGAAAAGAAACAATTTTTGCATGTGATACAACAAAACAAAAACTATTAAAAACAGTTGAGTGGTAGGGTAATTGTTATAACTTAGAGGACCGGGGCTTAACCAATATGAAAGGTCTTCCTGACTGAGGTTTTCGTCTAGTTTTCATCAGTCACACCAGGTGAATGGCAAGATACATGGTAGCCATCCTCTGCTCGAGTTGTGGATGTTGAGCTCTGCAGAAAGAAATCTGGAGTACGATTGGTGGTAGATTGAAAATGTAATTTGTTCAACACTTGCATTTCGTCTGATGAATGTATTGATACAGTGTTCGATTTGCCAGGGGGGGATACCGGGATTTTCCCTGATACCAGAAGATTTCATCCCCGGTTGTTGAACCCGAATATCGTCCCAACCAGGAATAAAATCTTAGTATTTCTACCCAAACAGGTAGGTTCAAACATACCAGCAATCATTAGCTGTAGGATCCCTTCCCTCGTAATTTATAACAAATCGAACACTGTATTGATAGAATGCCGAAACTATTATTATTCTTAGGTTTTATATTAGTAAAGTTGAGTGTAAGCCATGTCAGCGTGTATTATTGTTTGCAAGTGATAGATACAAGACAAGATTTCAGTTATAACAGGTTACTGTTGTTATTGTTTGCGTAACGTTATTTTCTTAATGAAAAATAGAAAGTAATGAGCAAAAGGTAAAATGATACATCATGACAATGTTGTTTCCAATACCTTTTAAAAATATGTTTGCGTTAAGTCATTTTATTTCTTTTCTTTTCTCTCTCCGCCCACCCCTCCTCGCTCAATCTCTGTCTCATATATGTATGTATGTACTGTGTGTCAATCACTCAGTCAATTTGCTCTAGTAAGGATATACCGTATAAAAGAATTAACGTTTCACAGGTTGGCATCATGAAATGTTGGTCACCTAGACAAGATTCAGTTAATTATGGAATCCTATTAAGAGTTCCCACTTACCTGGAAGAGTTAGAGAAATCAGGTTCCGAGTAAAGACGAAAGGTTAATAAAGTTCATAAATATACTTATAAACCTGAAAAAGATCAGAATAGTAAATATGGGTTTTATGCTTCTTTGAGCATACTTTTTTTTTCTGTAGTAGGTACTTTTAAAGGTATTTAATGTGCCAGGAAGATGTGGTGCCAGTTGCTTAAAGTTTCTACCAAAAAAAAAACAAAAAACATAGTAAATCTTTGCGAAGAATATACGTGGGAAATCAATTTCCCTATTTACGCATTTGGAAGTCACAGTACCTACGCGTCTTACGTGATATCACCATACGATCTGGCAGGAAATTGTGTGAACATTTACCCTTGCGATATAAGATTATCGGAAGGTTTTCATTTGATTTGATTTGATTTGACCAGTTGTCATATCGTTTAAGTCCTATAATTTACAAATTCTGGAATCTTTTCAGTGTTAAGACATTATTACGGACGATTTTTAAAGATATTATTAGCGTACTATATATATGAAAAAAAAAACTGTTTATTAAGCTAAATTAATGTTTAAAATTAGATATTAAACAATATATCATGCAGTGCGAAAAGTGAAATAAAACCGTTAGCCGTAATTCATTAAAAATATTTTAGTAATACGGTGCAAACTGTAAAAGTTTTGTTTCTGCCGCATTTTTTCCCGTGAAGATACAAAGCGTAAATCCTTATTTCACAACCTATTCTCGCGTTATGCACATGTGCATGCTTAACTTTTTACCTACTTACGTATTTACTTATTTCTGCATACTTGAGAATATCAGATTTCACTTTTTGCATTAATCCGGCTCGTTGGTTGAGGATATTTCGTTAAAAAAATTCTGGAACTTCGTAAGGAGAATCATGGAAATTCCGCAGAGATCCAAGAATTTATTCTAGTCAGTTATTGTATTGTATTAATCATTTGATAGTGGTTATATCATTTCTATTCATAAAATTAATATATTAATATTTTTACGCTTTCAGGTCCACAAGCAGAACATAGATTACAAGATGAGAAAAAGAAGCCATCGTTCGAGTATATGAATGCAAATGACGAGGATGCTGCAAATACGAATTACACTACAGGTATGCATAAAAGCGATTCTTACTGACAAAGCTCAAAAAGAAATTCAAGCATTGCAGTTTCGAAAATATACCACTTCCTTCTTCAGACTAAACTAGTTTGAAGAAGGAGGTGGTATTATACGTCCGAAACAGTAACGCTTTAGTTCCTTTTTTGTGATTATTAAAGTGTAATCAGTCTTATCAGAAAGCTGTGTTCTCTTTATTCGAGTTGAACACAAGGCCGTATAGTTATAACATCCAGTTCTTATAATGAATTATCGCGTACTTTTCACCACAAACAATACAGACACGTATAATGGTATAGAATATGTCAGAAACATTATATATACGAGGGGTCTCCAACCTACGGCCCTGATCCGGCCCGCGTTATGCTTTTCACTGACCCGAAACAAGCCCCAATGCGGGGGGGGGGGGGGACTCTGGTGTTTTTGTTTTCTTCAATTTCTCTCTCTCTCCTTCTTTCTTTCAAACTTTCGTAAGGGTATACGAACCAGTAAATATACAAACCAGAAAGTTAAATTTTGAAGAGGCCAACAGTTTATACTAGCAGGATTCGAAACAATAAAGTCTGGACAAAAAAAGATAAGTTCAATTTATTTTTTTTCACTTTAAGAATTGAGAACGCTAAAAGAAAAAAAAATGGGATTCTGTATTGCGGTTTCTGTAGATGTGTGGTTACTCAAATGAATGGGGGAAACTACTTGTCATCCACCTCTTCAACCACCTTAATAAATATACACATATAGAGTATCATGATGCACCATACTAAAGTTACAGATTAGCAGTGAATTTTGTTTAATGTACTAACCCAGCTGTAGAGATTCTAAGGATGAGACCTACAGTTTGTGTTAGACTTCGAATCAGTCCATTCAATAGTCCCCCACTAGGTTTGAACTTGGTCGTTTCTTGGTATAAAACCTTTTTAATGGACTTGCTTCGGAAAATGTAAAAGTAATTGCTAAAAAAAAAAAGTATGAAAATAGGCATCAATAGGCATTTAACTATAAATATAAGCATAGAAGGCCTGAGCCTTAGATGCCGAAAGGCCATAAATAAATTTAAAAAAAAACTAAAATTAGAAAACAATAGGCAAGATAAATATGCCCCTAAACAAGCCTAAGGCCCCATAAGAAACTTTAAGTCTTTTTTTTTTCAATATCCATTGGTTTATAGGCATTTTGCCTAACACCCGGGCTTTAAATATGAAATACTGTAGTGATGCAGAAAGAATACAGAGATTATCCAGTGTATAAAATTTGCAAGCATACATATTCTGTCATGTGCATATTATATCTGGTAACGTGTTCTGAGGCAGGTTAATTATTCGAAAGTCTGTGGGCAAAAGTGAGCCCATGATGTCCAAAAATAGGAGTTTCAAGTTTAACATAATTTAATTCAATGTATATTATAATTCCACAGCAAGTGCAGCTGCAGAAGCAACAAATGCCACCGGTGCAGAAGAGACGTCTGCGGATATTTCAGTAATGGAGTCCTTTGGCGATATGGAGGATCAGCAAGATAGGGTAAGCTAATTAAGACTTTCACATCGCTTTTTGTATGCTTTACAGGCTCAGAGATAATCTATATTGCTGCCATGTACACACTCCTAAAATGAGGTAAGATTTTCGTCTATCCGACACCGATCCCTCGGTCTAATTGCAAAGGTCACGGATTGCCTGTTTGCTCCGACCATTTTGAATGAGGTTTACCACTGACTCCATCGCTTGTATCAGGCCAGTACGGAAATGGTACATGCAATAGAAGCCCACAGTCGTAAAGAGTCTAGTTTTCACTTAACTGTTATTTGTAGGAGTCTGTGCAGTCTCTAGTAGAATTTGTCTGTTCATATTCAGGGTTGCCACATTCAACATATGGCTTTTTTTTTTTAATGCTGCATACGTTTTTCAGCCATTTTGGAGAAATACACGTAAGTGAAACTCTACAAGACACTGTCCATTTTAATGCATATGTTGCTTTTGTCAATATTTTAAATCTTCTCTTTATAAGTGGCTCCTAAAACAATCAAGTAATTTTCGTTTTAATCTTAAATTTAAGTTTTACTAGTGTTTCTCCACCGAATAATAATGATTACTTTTATGACCCGAGTACACGCAAGTTTGACCCAAGGTTTCCTAGACGAGGTGAACCGACAGTGTTTTGCCGTTGTCTTCCATTGTATAGAGGTGACCTTCTAAGGACGGGATCTACACTTTAAAGAAGATTCCGAACTAGCCCTTGAGTAACATTCAGCATTGTTTAGAAATCAAATGAGCTCCATGAATGTCATTATGAAGACACTGATGAATTAATTGATCTTGGTTTATAACCACGAGAGGGAACTGTCCAGCTTGTCCTTTCTATAATACCGGTGTTCTACAGACCCTTAAACCTGGCATCCATAATGTGAAAACAGACTTCTAACCTAACCTCAGTTAGAATATTTAGTCTATAGTTTAGCCTATTGGCTTTCGTAATCAAGATGATTGCGAGTTGAGAAACATTGCGTGCACTCACACAAATGAAGAATTTCTTTAAAAAGAAAGAGATCTTGGTTTTGGCAAGGTTCTAACATCTCAACAATGCTAGGTATAATTGGTCATGTAAAGCATAGAATGCATGTTATTAGCATATTTGTTTTTGTCATACAATGACAATGAACGTATCATCTGGTGACGTAACATGAGGTCACGTTGAACTGTAGCATCGTAAATCAGACTATAACTACACCACAAAGTTAACAGATTGAAAATCAGTTCTTCGTACACACAGAAGTATGAGAAAAACATTTGAGTATTAGTTTATGCGGAAGTTACCTTAGCAGTAGCTAATGTGTGTGATTTATTCTCTTCAGGATTTGCTGCCGCCTGAACTTCCAGTTGATCAACAAAATGCAGAAGACATCGAAATCTTGAATGGCCATCTTAGCAATAACATAAGTACAGATACTTCACAAGGAACACACCAACACCAAGACTGAGAAATAGACGGAGCATCACAATAATGGTTGGTTAATCATTACTACTACAACAACAACAACAATCATAGTGGGCTCTTACTAAAGTAGAAGTTAAAACGTGCTTCACTCACAATCAAGCAATATGCCTCAAATTTTATGTAGAGATAATCCAAAAGAATTTTTTACACAGTGATTGGAACATGTGTGTCAAGTGTGAGTTAGTTATTTCTTACAGCTTGCATTTTTCTTGCCTCAAATTCGTAATTTTTAAAATAAAGAAAGCGGTAATAGAGATTGTATGAACGAGGTACAGCTAATTATGCCTTTACAGTTGTAGTTTTATTTAGAATGCAATGTGTCATTTTTTCATCTTTCAATATAGTGAGTAAACAATTTAGAAGGGAAAAAAAATAGCTTGTTTTTCAGAGATTAAACGAGAAAAATAAAACATGCGAACATTTTGTAGGTTAGATTCGATTTGCTGAAACTAACTTTCTTTTTTTAAAAAAAAGAATATTAAATCCAGTGTGTAGTTTATAAAGCATCGAAATTCATCGTCGTTCACAGGCATATAGTTTGTAATATCCTTTTATTAATTAGTGCTCCTGCTTTGGTGGTTACTATATAATTCAAGTTGAGACTGAAAATGTATTCTAGTCATTATTTTATTTAAATTTTTGCGAGCCCTGCTCGTATTTTGATTATTATTATTATTATTAAAGATGTATCATAGAAATGTATATTTTCGAAAAAAAAAACATCAGACAGACATCTGCTAGAAGTTTTTTTTCCTCAATAGATAAATTACTGAAGCTCTTTAATAAACTTTATGTAGTAAAAGACGTCTGAATTCGGTAGAAACAGCAAATTTTCAAAAGTATGTGACATGAAGTGTTATGCACATTGCACTAATATGGTATAGTAGGTTAAAGAAATTCATTAATAGTGTTGTTTCATTTACACTTTTAACTTGCCGACACAAATACTTGAATGTTAGTGTTGTAAATACACGCTGAAGAAGAGTGAATGTGTGTGTGTGTGTGTTATGTATATATGTAGGTATGTATTAACTTTACATAGGTGAGTGATTCCAGTAATCAGAAATAGAATCAATCAGTACTTGACGAAGTTAATATGAGGTAACATATTATGAATTACGATAATGAATTAAGGAAGAATGTTTTATAACGATAACATTATTTTTCTTAATATATTTATGGATTTTTTTTTTTTTTACTCTCAATGTTGAGAGGGGAACGCTTATGAAGAAACCGGTAGTTTCCAAATATAAGCATATTTTCTTGAGGATTGATAATATGTTAATATACCATCGTCAGTAATGGCCATAGCAATGTATTGGTCATATTTTAATTGAATCACGTAATTTCTCCATATTCTACAAAGAGTGTTTCATAATATATAGTAATGGTGTGTCTTAAAATCGAAATTTGAAGGAGATAAAAGTCACTATCATTTTGAGAAGTACATACAGAAGCCAAAGAAAAGTATTTTAATGTTTTTTTTTAAATCAAGTCAGTATTAAATGTTAAAAGTATCACTTCGGATGAAGTGTTCGGTTGTTATTTTTTCTCTCCATATTTTTTCTTTTCATTTTTATGAAGTGAGGGGTCAGTAGAATAAGGACACATGCCACATCCCAATGAAAACTTGACTTTTTGCTTCAGAGAAAGAGTTTTTGTGATCTAACGTCTCCTTCCGTAATGTATGTGGCATGTGCCCTTTTTGTACTAAAATGAATAACATGAACACAGTCATTATCAGAGGAGTCGCTAGATCACAAAAAGTGTTTCTCTGAAGCAAAAAAAAGTAAGTTTTCATTGAGATGTGGCATGTGACCCTTTTTCCATTGAGCCCCTCAATTGACAAAATTTATAACTTTAAAAACGTAACGTTAGTGCTAGAAGAAACAAAATCGCACTGCAGGTTCAGATTGAGGTGGGGCGTGCAGGATTTTCTTACTTATCGCAGTTGGAGTTTTGTCGAATTAGTGGAATTACATTCGATGAATATTTGTCGTACATGGGGATTAACTATTATAGGTTATGCTGAGCCAAAAGCTGTATTGATTTATATGCTAACTTTTTCTTTATTCATTGTTTTAATGTGTTTAATGTAATGACAATGTCTGTTGATTAAAAATTTATAATGTTTCATCTCTTTTAAAAGTTTTAATTGTCACGAGACAGCACTGAGTTGTGACTAAACACATTTCTGAAATTGAGCGGCCAAATGTTTTTTTCTCATCGAAGAACGGTTCCTACAACGAGAGAAGGTGTGGCATAAGGCTTATTCCTGCTCCCAAGATAAACAAATTGTTACAAACAAAAATAAGGAAGCTAAGTTTAAAAGTTTCTAATTAGTAGAAAAGTCAAGGATGAATGGTAGTTGAATTTCAAGAAGAAATTCATTTCCAGGCGAAATACTAATAACAATAGATAAATCAAATGTGAGGTTCCTATTTGTCACTTAGAAAAGGGCAAGTCTCAAGGAAATCTTCGAACGAATGTATTGTAAAATATTAACTGAAATTATCATGTTAATTTTGAGCATTGAGAATCAGAAAGTAGACAGAAAGTGTACTTATTTGTAATGTAATAAAAATGTGGAACTAATTAGTTTTCGTTTTCGACGGAAGTGTTTAAAATCGTTATGTTTCATTATGGTTAGGCAAACCTATGTATTTGGAGGCAGTCAGTTAACGTTTTATACTCATGGAAAATAATTGAAAATGATGTTGAACTAATGAAGGTCATTTTTCTACGATCCGATATATTTCCATAATTACACATTTGTAATACCGGTGACATGCGAATGCATGTTAAAAGAAGCGTACATTTTTTTTTCAATTTTTCACCAAAACGAGACGATATTCATTATGTAGCTTTTGGGTATGTTAAAGCAGCGTAAAAGAAGTTATAAAATCCCAAATAAAAAGAACTGTAAATAGAAGGGGAAATTATTTATAGCGAATGTTGTGAAAATGATAGAATCCAATGTTTGGCGTAATAAAAGACCAGCATTGTCAGTAATATAACATGCATACTCGCTTCCAAAAAAGAGAGAGATGCTGCACCATCGATTTCAGTGCCGAAAGTAGGCAAAAATACGGTTTCAGATTATTTTCTTTTTAATGTTCAATAACTTTTGTTTTACAAGATCGTGATATTGAGTTCATTTTTCCTTATCCACATACTAGTTGGCATGGTCTATACACGTGATTGACCTAATGGGAGATTGAACTCGCTCTTTTCTTTGGTATTAACAATAATTATTATACTTTCAAGTTTGTGAATAAGTATTATTAGATTCGACCTTGTACCTCAAGGTATGAGTCCTTATTCATACTGAATTAAACAGTGGTCAGATTGTAAGAGTTTAGAGAAATAATTAAGTTTGTGTCTTGAATTTCAAAAGATTGGTATCACTTTGTACTTAATGTCGTCAAAGAGCTACGCATTGAAGGCATTGGTACAGAGCTACCAATTACTGATTGTTTTCTGTTCATATCTGTTAAATTTGAAAATATTAATATTTGATGCAAACATTGATGAAAACTTAATTGCGTGTTATGGTAAATAAAAGAATGAAACGTTTTGTGCACGATGTACAGTAATGCAAACCACAGGATCTGTTCCTGAAGCGACGGTAAGATGAAGATATCTTATTATTTGCCATTTGTCTTCACATTTCTTTTGTAATCGTGTTTTCATTTAGTTTTTTAATACTTCATTTATTTTCATTTCGTTATTATTTTGTTGTTGCTTGTTCCAGTGTAATGTTACTGTACATGTTTTGTTGTGGTTTTGTTTTTAATATACGCTTATTCACTGAGAACAAGCTGTTATATAGTGATTTCATTATTAAATTAACTTATTCAATATTTATTCATTATTTACCATGGTCAGCAATGCCTTTCATAGACTTCATTATAATGACACTTTTTTTTGTCAACATAGTATAACTGTATGCTATGCAAATATTTGTAAATTTTAGGAACAAGTTGCAAGCTCTTAGTTATTCCTTTTTTGCAATACCTAAAAAGCTGTATTTAGCTGAATAAGTAACAAAAGTTCATTTATACAATAACATAAACTGTTTTCCGTTAACTATATACATGAATAATTGTTTCAGCATCACACTGAAAAACTGCTTTTTTTTTTAGATAAAAGAAAATGTGCCAACTGTGTTTCTTAAAACACAAAAAAGAATTAACATATCTATTTTTATACTATTTTCGTCAATGCAAGTGATATTGAAATTAAGATGTTCAAGGGTTGGATAAGACAGTCGAAAACATCTCTGCTGTTTTTCTTTTCCAGTGCACTGAGCAAAGCTTAATATGCAAATTAGTAACGACATGCACACTTCTTCCCCCACCTTCAAACTAATGTGCGTCGTTCTTTGGTCATATTTCTTCCCCTCATCCTTCTTTCATACACACTCGCGTGAAATATAGTTTGAATATCGTGATGATATTAATTTGTCTATTCACACTGTTTGAAGTACAGAAACAATCAAATAAATTAATTTACTTGTACTTTAAAAAGAAGACAAGTCAAATACGGCAATTAAGAATAAGATAAGCCGATTAAAGAATGAACCATCTTTATCTTTAAGCTGTAAGAGGAACTATCTTTAAGCCAGTCGGCAGTCTGAACGCCGAAATTCATATTCAAATTGCCTTCTCCCGTTCCAGTGTACGGAACTCGTTTTTTTATAGTTCGGCAAATCATTTTCAGCAAACTCAGAACATGCTATCTTCCCGCATGTGGAAGTGGATGTGAACGAAAGAATGACTGTTTTTTCTAACATCCAAAATCATTTTTTTGTGTTGCCTGATGATACAAGCAACATATTGCCTTGACTAATTCAAAACAAATATGAAAACGGTATTCCTTATCAATAGTGAGGACTCTCGTAAATGTCCTTTTGGTTATATTTTTTCAAGCTGCACGGATAGTTTTGAACCAGCGATAGCTGTTTGTTGATCCGTTAAAAAAAAATCTATCAAAGAGATTGGCCGTTAGGATGCCGATGTTTTTCCATTATTTCCATTAGGACTAGGCTGTTGAACAAAGTTGAAACATAGTCGACGTATAACAGGTCATATTGTGGTTATCTTTGCCACTGCAGTGAGTTCTAATGAATTGCTTACTTATTACTCGTGAAACTTTGACGGTTTTATGTGTAGTACATTTAAATGACAACAAGAAGTTGTGCAAATGTTAATTATATTTCAATTTTGAAAAGAGAAAAGAAATAATCCAACATTATCTGTTCAGCGATTTTTTTTTTCTTCAAATTATAGACTATGGTTTAAGCTCCTTTTTTTAAACTCGCAGTGAACAGTAAATTATATTTTCCGGGGAATATAATATAGATGCGCCAACAATAAATACAGCCAAATATGCTAGCGACTCAGTGGTGGCTTTCGCTATATTAAATAGAACATTTGTTGGCGTAATAAGTAGCCATTTGTTATAAAGAATTGTATTTGGCCTTACCCCATGTGATCTCTGTGAATTTATGTACATTTTTCTAGATTGGTTGAGCCAACTGAGGCAATTTTGATTGCGAATTCCAAACAACTTGGCCAAAGGGTACGCTAACCGGTGCCAACGTTTTCTTGTGGTGGTTCCAATCATTCGTAGTATTTGCGTGGTAACTGCTCATTGTCACAAGATTTTGAAAGTTGATCATTGAGAAGAAACGTCAAACTTACGTTTCAATTTCCTTTCTTTCCTTCTTTCTCTGAAACAAAACACAATCTTTATAAAAGAAAAAAAATGCGATGGTTTTTCTTCTGTTTTATCCAATCTCCTCCATATGTAAAATTTGGAAGTGCCAACATTTACGTGTACAAATTTTGCCGTCGAATTATAAAAGTTTCATTGTATACCGTAGTCATCATCCAAATGGAGTGGAAATAAATGTAAATAAATGCTGT
>JAGDQP010036505.1:0-19034 GCA_022664845.1 Lepisma saccharinum | reverse complement strand
AATTCCCCTTCCCCCTGCAGCCTGGTGACAGCTACGGAATAATAGACTCATTCAAGGTTTTGTGCATTTGGCGCGAGGGAGTGTAGACTAAGGTGTAATCTCTGCTATGTTGGGAGAAAGCAAACATCACCGGCCCAATCTGCGAGTTCCTCAATTCGAACTGCCATGTCATGGAAGCATCACCGACCCGAATAAGAATAATTTGCGAGTTTCATAGCTCTGGGAGCAGAAAAGCAAAATTTGAACCGCCATATTTTGGAAAGGGTAGGTGGTAGAGAGACGAAAATTTCACATTCGGCATTACCGACCCAAATAACATGTAATTGGTGAGTTTCTCAAATCTGCATCTAAAACGACAAAATTCGACAGATTAAAACCGTCCTATCTTTGAAGCGACAATAGGTAGAAAGAAGCAAATTTCACATTCTGCATCACCGACCCTAATAACATATCTACTGCGAGTTTCTCAATTCTACGTCTAAAAATAAAAATTTCAAACCGCTATATTTTGGAAGTAATAACAGGTAGAAAGAAGTTGTTTTGAAATTCGGCATTACCGACTCAAAATCTGCGAGTTCCTCATCTCTGCGGCTAAAATGTCAAAATCAACGTTATCCAAGCAAATTCAAATATTTAACTTTAAAACAAGGTTTGGCAACATTGACACACCGCACCATTCAAGATAGTTCCGCAGCTATGAACTAATTAGTCTAACCAAGACACTTCCAACGACGCTTCAGCGATCTCTCTTCTTCTTGTGGTTCCTGAGAAGTATTTTTAGACAGTTAGAAACAAACGGAAGGAAGGACTGTGCAGGATTATGATTCCCTTTTGCTAGCTACGTCATCAAGGGACCTAAAACAAAAGATAGGAAAACCTTTTTTCATAAAATGTACTATTATATTTTTTAAAAAGTTAAAAATCTTTTTTTCTTGGTGGTCTTAGCATCCCTTTTGCCTCCGGGAAAGGGAGGGGAATAAGTTCCGTCTCGATTTTTTTTTTAACAAGCTCATGCTGGAGATAGTGCAAAATTTCATGCTTTTATTCAAATATGAACTATTAAAAGATTAACAGAATGTACTACTATTGCACTCCGCAGGTTCACTTTTCAACAACTGTTCATATTTATAAACATTCCACATTGTGAAAGTAGAAAAGTTGTTGAGGCTTCCATTCTCTTGATTTCTTGTTTCAACACTGGGAACATGTGTATCGTGAATTTTACTTGTTTCGTGCCGAGTAATACAAAAAATAGTGTGAAGAGGAAAATCGATGTTGTTTTTCTAAGGAAAGCATGTTTCTGTGTGGTCTTATTTTCAGTAGCAATGGAAGTAAAGCCAAAAACATTTCAATTTTAATTAACCTTTTATAAAAGCCTTTTTATATCATTTGAACCAAATAAGCAATATCAATAAAACCTTTATGGAAACTGAGGCTAAAGAAACAAACACAAATAAAATAACGAGAGATTGCCTTTAAAACAACTTTTTCCTGGAAATGGAAACTCAACTGTTCTAATAATGCATGGCTTCTTTTTTTGCCTACGTTTTCATCATTAAGCACTTCTGTTGTTTGAAATTTTGCTCCCCTTTACTTTTATAATGTTGAATGTTTATTGCTTTCTTTCTTGAATTTTTTTCTGTGTCCAATTAAAAAAAAGTTTGATGTTTTACTGACTAATTAAGAGTACAAATGAGGCGACAAAAAACGTGACAAAGTTTTACTTGGACAATTTGCTTTCTAAAATATTCAGATAATATTTCTGGGAAATTCAATATTTAAAGAGCGTTTAAAAATGTCAGTGTGTCTCTTTTATGATGATCAATTAAAGTGTATAGTGCGTATTCTGTCGCTAAAATCCCTTTTAAAATGTAAGGTTTCAGATATCTCAAAGAAATTAAGTATTTCAATAAATAAATCAGAAACAAGCATTACGTAAACCTAAAACGAATGGAATTAGTAACAGAAGGAAACTAACTAATACCATATTTCAAATAATTTTCAGTAAACTAATCAATTAATGTAAGGAAAGAAAACAGCTTCGCTATAAATTAAGATGAAAGGTAATGTTAATTCTTTGTAATTTTCACTACTTTCTAATTAATCACTAGCTAAATAAGACGAATAATTTGCACTGTTTTAAGGTTCATATGACACACGTACCCCTCCCCCTGTATAAATACACACTTGCACAATGACGAGTGTTTGGATGTAAATAATTTCACACTAAAGCCGAAGAACAAAATCAGTGCGCAAAGGCCTTGTGTACAAAAGTACGGAAAGATAAATGTTCGTTAAACATATGAGCGTCAATCAGTAGTGTATCTATACATATTCATAAATATGACAAAGAATCCATCCTTAATTAAATAGAGCTTAAATAAACGGACATTTTCATAACTGGTATTTTAAGCCTAATACAAGTATTTGTATACTAAAAGTATATTTCTAAGTAAGATATTACGGAGGAATTTCACATTTCAATTCTTGGCAACAATGTTGAACTTAGATACTTTCATCCGGGCGGGGGGGGGGGGTATTTATTGTTGGGGGACAGTTCAAACTGCTTTTTCAATGAAAACTTCTGCAAATTTCCTTCTCAACAATTTTAGATAAGTCCTTTTTAAAATATATAATAGTTTTAATCCAAAACAGCCCTGTAACACTTATGGAAGATACACACTCCCCAATCTAAAATTAGGGTATTCAAAAATAATATGTTTCCGTAAGCAACTGGAATCCAAAGCGCAATTTGGAATACTGGAAAGAACAGAATATATATTAGAAAATTTTGCTTAGCGATGAAAACAAGTTTATCACTTTCTACACCATGGTAGAATTTTGTTTTTGTTCGAGTAAAGTGACGGATATAAGAATTAAAAAATTAAAAATCACTTAGAATGTTCATTGTGGTGTCGAAGTATATGTTTTGTAGGCTGGCAAATTCACAATATTATTGCTGGTCTGAATGGTTGTTTTATTTATTTCCACTATTTTGTAAAATATCGGCAACAAAAACTGGAAAAATAAGAATATAGTTAGAACGCTCGTCGTAGTGTCTAATTAGATGTCTCTGAGGCTGACAAATACAAATACAATGCTGTCTTATAAGTCTGAAATGTTGTTTCTTTTATATCCATCATTTGGTAAACTTATAAATAAAATTTACTTAGAACGCTGATCGTAGTGTCTAATTATATGATTTTGAGGCTAGAAAATGCAAATATAAAAATGTTGTTTTGTTTGTCTAAATAGTTGTTTTGTTATATTCGCCGTTTGAAAATGGCGGATACGGAATAATAAACATTTAGTGATAATGCTCACCGTAGTGCCAAAATATGTGTCTGGGAGCCAGTAAATGAAAATATAGTTTTTTGTCTTAATAGTTGCTTGTAGTGTATTGTCTTCTCGCCGCTGCTCAACTGTGGGGTCGTCTTCTTTTCACGCTTTTCCTTCGTTGTAGCTCGAAGGTGTTACTTTTGGGAAGCAGAAGAAAGAGAACTGCGTACTTCTATAGGTTGCTACAAGAGGGAAATAATGTTACGAATTTTCTGCTTCTAGTGCGCAAGTGTATAAATTGAACGGTGCGCTGGTGCGAGGATCAGAGCATTTGTCAGAGAGGTCAGTCGATTTAAGGAAACTCTTTCATGCTGTGATAAAATGAGTTTTGCTAGGGATATTCTGTTTCTAAGTTTCAAAGGTTAGTCTGTGAATGAGAAATTAAGTAAATTCGCCGTCCATGTTAAGATAGCGTTTATATAAAAAGTCATTGCTATCCATACGATGCGTTTGTCGGTAGAGGATCCGTGATATCTACATGCAGATTTGAAATCCTTCGTTTCGAGGCAAAGTCCAAATAAGTCAAAATTATTCAGTGGAGTTTGGTGATGAGCAATATGTTCGAGACTGGGTCTGAGTATTAAGTTCCGAGATTGGGAAGTTAAGAAAAAGTAATTTTTCGCGTTTTGATGAGCATTTAAGAAATAATAAAATTTCGTTTGGTTAGTTAAAGAGTTTATGTACAGTGTTCCTTAATGACTTACTGCAGAAGCAATAGGTTTTAGATAACATATAACATGTTCCTGCCGTCTGTGTTTGTAACATCAGTTAAGACAGGGATATTTAAATGGTGGACTCCGGCCCAGATCCGGATCCCGAGGCCATTTGGATCCCCATAGTTTGATATCACGTCAAGATCAAAGGAAAGAAAATAATTATATGATATTAAAGCATGGTGCTCAGTAACGTTACTAAATACAATACAAATATACCAGATAAGATATACATGTATGTTTCACATATAGAGGCAAAACAGTTTTGGTAACCGTACTGTCTTACAGGACTAACTATATGGACAGCATGGACATTTCTGTTGAGATATTACCATCAATACGGATTCCAGGAAAATATAATTGAGACTCTTGAGTTTGGGGATTCTTGCTATCAATTTGTTTTTATTCATGTTCTTTCTGGTTGAAGTAAAGTAGCACGAAAGATGTTGATAAAGTAGGTTTCTTAAAATTGATCAAAACGTTAGGAGACTTAATTCGTGTGATAAGTTGTTACTGGACTTTGCAAGATAATTACTTTAGCTTCTAACTGTTCGTTAATTTGTTATCTTTATATAAGTATAACTTTTAATCTAGATTTGCCGATTAATGGATAAATTTAAAGTTTGGAATTATTCAATATCTACCTGGACTAGAAATTGGAAGAAGCAAGAAGGTTCTTGTTATATGTAGATGCGTCAGCAGTTAACAGATCCTTGCTGTTTATGTGAGTTTTGCTTCAAAAAATATTTCGATTCTGGATTCGTCTGGTTTTTAAGTTAAAGTTAACAATTGGATTTGAAAAAAACAGATCTAGGAATGAGTATACGAAACTAGATAAGTCCGTTCATGCATCAAGCAATTAAGGGAACCTTGCTACCTATCCCAGATATTTATTTTTTATAATTAACAACACAATTATATTTGTACATGATATTGTAAGTAATAATATCTTTGTGCATTTCCAAATCCTTTTTTAGATTTGATATTTATTAAAACGCTTTTTAATGAACAAAATACCGTAATTGTTACTTACCAAGACGATGTGGGTATTAAGATGGCCTTGATATCTGATGTATGCGTTGGCTACGATTTTGCAGTGCTTTTCAATACTGAGCAATGGATATAATTTAACTTGTTGAGTTTGTTTCCTTAAATTTTGATTGCGCGTAAGCGGGGGCAGTCGATTAAGGGCGTCCGATTGCGGCAGTCTTTATCTCCGTTCCATTGATCTATAGTTGTGTATTGTTATAACTGAATAATATATGTAATATAGTTTTATTCTGAAATTTAGTTATAATTAAACAGATGGGCCTGATTAACCCATATCAAGTAGAGAGAAATTTGATAACCTCATTTTATCTGCGATTGTATTTGATGAAATTTTTCATTGTAGTAGTGTGTGCAGTTAGGCATTCAAATAATTTTAGGCTACAGAGAAACCACTACACAACGTCAGCTATGTGATTGAAAACATCGTCTCTAAAATAGCTGCTGCTGTTAAGATTAAATACGCTCTCGCTTCTCATAACCTCTAAACTTCTTTTCCACCTTTTCAGTATGTTCAGTTGTTCGTTCATGATTACACACCATACATTGTAAATCATAAGTCACTGTGTTACGCTCGGGTTAGACTGTTCATTTTTTTATAGTAGACCTACAAACTTAAGATATAGTTGGAAATTTCTCGTCCGAAAAATCACAATTTCCACCCTTTGTTTCGTACGTATTTGTTTGTAATATATTCAATAATTTATTTTAATTCATTGCACTCATTTCCCGAAAGTAAAATACGTTATTGTCCATTAACTTCAATCGCTTCAACACTAAATCTAGCCTAATATCATCTGCTTCCCTAAATCTTTTGTGACTAGTTTCGGGTGAAGAAATATAACTTTTGGTTTATCAATTTATCATATTGCGTCCCTACGAACAGTGGAAATTTAATTAAAGTTCAGCCAAATTCTCTTACATCCACATTCAATACCTTACACAAGCTCAAGATCAACTTTAATGTATTTGAAACAATGAAAAGGCAATCAGAAAATATTTTGCAGAATACACTTACAAGACAACATTATATTTGTATTCACCAGTCTCAAAAACATATAATTAGACATACGATGAGCGTTCAAAGTATTTAGTTAGTGCAACTGAAATGTCCGCTCCAAGTATGTCATTTCCAAAGGCCAAAATATGAAAACTCCATTACTTGCTTAATTAAAGTAGTCACCGTCTGCAGCCAAAAACTATTGACATCTCTCAGTGAACGATTGAATTCGTGGCGAAAGAAGTCTGGAGTCTGTTATGTGAAGAAATCTTCAACTACATGTTGCACCGCTTGATCATCAGGATATGTCTTCCTTCCAAGAAGTAATTGGGATACGGAAGATTTGGTATGTAGTGGGAAAGAGATAGGAGGAAAACGATGGGTGAGGAAAGGTTTCATACTGCAATTAATGGAGAGTCTTCACCGTTCTTTGCGTATCATGTGGGCGGGCATCTTCAAGCAACATGAAGCCAACGTGTCTGATGACCATTGCTGGACGCTTGCGGACAAGTTTGCGGTACATTTCATAGAGTTCAGCACTGTAACCATCTGCGGTGATGGTTACACCTTGCTTGAGAGAGACATGATCGATCACTCCATCACTCCTACCATAGACCACCATACCAGCAACAACACCTTCCGTGGGTGAACAGGTGATTTAGGACACCGTCCTGGATGTTGATCACGATCCGACCATTGTCCTGATCATTTACGATCCATTGCAGATCCATTTTTCATCGGAAGTGAAAATCCGATGCAGAAAACCTACCCCCTTATTCTTTACGCTCAGAGAACTCCACACCTCCAGACGGCGATTTTTGCTGACCGTTGTCAACTCATGTGACATCCATTGGACATTTTTTCACCTTATCGATACACCCAGTGCCGGTGAGTGACAGTGGTGTGGTGTATGCTTAACTTTTCTGCAATGGCAAGAAGACTTTTGTGAAGGCCTGCTTCCCCAGTGTTCCTGAGCAGCTTATCTGAACATTATGTTGTTGGTCTGTGCCCATGGGGCTTATTTTGCAAAGGTTGTATTTCCAATAAGAAATTTGACCAACCAACGGTGGATGCTGCGTTAATTCGCCATTCCTGTCTCAAATGCACAGTTTTTGCGGTTTGCTGTGCAGAATACTCCAGTTTGAATTCATAAAACATCACTCAAAATGATATGTTCTCCATGCTTCAATTTCATACGACCCTGTTCAACAACACACTGCCTCCTGACTGGGTAACACAGCCTGTTTGCTGGACGTATACAGAGTTTGTGACGTTAGACGCGTAACCTTAGTCGATCCCTGTGTTGTATTGATGAGGCGCGTTTTCCCCATCACCCGCCAAAGCAGTCATTTCATTCGAACAAACCCAATATATTCTTATGTTCCAGTGTTTGTTGCCGCCATTAAACAAAAATTGCGAACAGCTCAGACTTTCTAAACAACATTGTATTTTTATTTGTCAGTCGTCACAAAAACATATAATTAGACACTAGAATAACCGTTTTAAATATATTTTTATTTTCCAGTTTTCGTTGCAGTACTTTTGAAAAATTGCGGATATAAATGAAACAACACTCTTCAAACTGGCAAAACAACATTGTCTGTGTATTTTCTAGCTTCGAAAACACATAATTAGACACCACGATGATCGTTCTAAATGCATTTTTTAAATTTATTTTGTGGATATCAATAAAACAAATATTCGGAAAAGCAAAATTCTATTTGAATTTGTCATCCTCGAAAACGTATTTCGAAAACATATATTTTGACACCACGATCAACGTTCTCAGCGATTTTGTTTTGTATCCGCTATTTCAGAAAATGGCGTCTAGCAGTAAGACGTCGCAAAAATGGAATGTTTACCCAAGAAAAAATATGTTAGTATGATCCTCAAACACATTTCATTAATAAAATTCTCTGCGCAGATAATTTTTACGGGGCCATATGGACTAGAAGTGTTTATATAAAAAAAAACGGTAATCGTTTTCGAATAAACTTTAATTGAGTCATTTCCAACTTTCGTTTCTTGTTTATACTTACGAAAATTTGGTGGAAAAGGAAAATTTACCTCTAAAATTTTCTTTTCTTCCTCATTTATCCGCGAAAATCATTTTGATTCTATATACCGTTCCATTTGTTATGGCGACTATCGGTATGTGACATGGTAAAAGTTAAGCATGTGCAGTGAACAAGAATACTTATGAACTCCTTTAGATTTTGAATCAGGGCCTGGAGCGGAAAAATAAATGTTACGTTATCTTTATGATAGGGTTACTCTTCCCACATTTTCATACAGGTCTCTAAATTATATAGGAGTGAGTCTTGTCATTTTTTTAAACTTTTATGGTGAAATGTTTTTTTGGTAATTTTTAAAATATCTTTGGTGGTCCCTTGGTCGGGGGTCCTGGAGTGATTGCTCCAACCGCTCCACCCTTAATACGGACATGTTCCTAATACACCACTAACAGATTCGCTGGTTTGAAATCGAAAAAGTACATATTATTAAATCAAAAAGTTGAAATATAATTTCTGTTCTGTTCTCTTTATCGCATGCAGAATTTATCACTTTTTTCACCATGTTTTTGAAACTCCCAGCCATTTTCCGGGAAAATAAAAAAAACGTAATTTTATAACGCTCTCTTCACTTATTTAGTATTTATTTATTAGTCGCCTATTACAGGAAAAGAAATATCCAATTAACAATAGGCTTACATAATTACAAATAGTTATGATACAAAAGAAAGACAAAAAAGAAACAATGAAAAGAATACATGAAAATAATCAACAAGTAGTAAATATGAATATTAAAATACGTCAAATATTAGAAGCAAAAACAAAATTTAAACAGAAATGAAAGTACTCGGACACAATTATATCAATGGAATTACTTGTCACTAATAAGTAAAATCGGAAGACCAAATATAATACAATATCGAGTTAAAAATTTTCACAACAATCGAAGATTATATTTAAGAGCTTTTACGTAAGTAGAATACGGCATAGCAAAATCAACATCCACATTGTTTGGCATCAGTTTGTTGAATAACTGACACATTCTTAAAACAGGTGAATTGGAATGTGCAATAGTTTTAGATCTATTACAATTAGAAAGCATTATAGTCCTTAAATTGATAGCTTTTGTATTAAAATTCAATAGCTTTAGACACTCCGAGCTATCAATGATTCCATTTACTAATTTATAAAGAAAGGTTAACTGCAAGACCTCGTGTCTGGTTGCCAACGAACTTATACCAAAAATCTTTAAAAGTGTATTGTACGACCCCCTTTCTTGATAAGAATTAATTCTAAAAATCTTGTAATAGAGGTATCTCAGAAATTTGTTTTGAATACGTTCAATTTTGTTAATAAATTGCTTGTAGTAAGGAGTCCAGATTATCGAAGCATACTCTAGTTTGCTTCTCACAAAAGTATTAAATACAATTATTAAAGCATTAAAGTTGCGGAATTCTGTGTGTTCCTTGTCACAAATCCTAAGAGTTTATAAGCCTCATTGCATACTTTTTCTACATGTGCATTGAAAGATAGTTTATTATTAAAGAGAATTCCCAAATCGTTTACCTCTTGGTTTCTTTTGATATTTAAGTTATTAATCTTATATTCAAAATGAATTGGGCTATTTTTCCTAGAAAAGGTAATTGAAATGCATTTATTTATATTGAAATGCAGTTTATTTTGAATACTCCACTGATAACAACTGTTTAAATTTGATTGTAACTTCGAAACATCCTCATCTACTCTTATTTGTCTAAACAATATCATGTCATCCGTGTACAGTAAACAGTTTAACTATTAGAGAAATGTAGGTAAATCATTAATAAAGAATACAAAAAATAACGGTTCAAGCTTAGATCCTTGAGGCACGCCAGAGTAAACATCAAATAGGTCGGATCTCTGATTATTGTAAACAACATATTGTTTTCTGTCTTTTACATACGAAGAGATAAACTGCAACAGTTGTTTTGCAAATCCAAAACTAAACCGTTTCTTAATCAAAATAGCATGGTCCAATTTATCCAAAGCTTTTGAAACATCAGTATAGATTGTATCAACAGAAATTTTTTTATTGAGAGTATCTGATATATATTGAACATAAGTAAGAAGATTCGTAACTATTAACCTCCTTGGATAAAAACCGTGTTGATATATTAATATATAAGGTTTTACATGATTAAATATTCGTCTGTAAAGAATGTGCTCAAATACTTTGTCTATAGAAGAAATTCATGAAATCGGTCTATAATTTTCTATATTTATTGGATTTCCCTTCTTAAGAATAGGACGAACTTTGCTGATTTTCCAAGCATCTGGATACACAGATGTTTTCAATATGAGATTGTAAATATATAACATAACGGTTTCTTTAACACCACACCACATCCCTTTACAATATAAGTGGGTATTAAATCAGAACCAGATGACTTTGACGGTTTTAGATTTTTAAGAGAATTAAAATATCCTTGTTCGGATATGGATGTTACCATCAAACAATGCGATACATATAAATGCGATACATATATGGATGCGATTCACATCCATTACAATTTGCCGAGGATGAAGAATAAACACTCTTAAAATACTGAGCGAACCCGTCAGCAATAGCAGAATCAGAAGTAAGAGTTTGATTCTTATAGGTCATGTGACTAACTTCCAACTTATGACTTTTCTTATTATTAAGGTAGTTCCAAAAGCATTTGGAATTGTTCTTTAAGTCTGCCTCTGCTTGAGCTATATATAATTTATATGCCTCATTAATAAAAGTTTCAGATCTTTTACGTAACTCTCTAAATTTATGTAAATTATAATCTGACTCATTCTTATGTTTCCTATAGTACTCTTTTTGTCTTAAAATATTACAATTTCCCATGTAAACCAACAAGGGCGACGACATCTTTTAAATACTTTCCTTTTGGGTTCGTTACTGTCGACAATATTATTCAAAACACTATAAAAGTGGTTAACAGCTTGATTGACATCATTTATTGAGAGTAAATTGATCCAAGTTTGTTCCCTTAAGGAACTGTATAAATTAAGAAAATTCGCTTTACCAAAATTGTATACAATACTAGAACTATGCTTAAGACGGGAAATAGTATTTTTGAAAAACAATTGACAATTTAAAGGTGGATGATGTATATCTTCAACCAAAACAGAAGATATATTTTTAGATACGCTAACTTCCAAATCAATAGTAGAGATAACTAAGTCAAGAGTTTTACCGTTCTATTCTTCTTCGTTCAATGATCTTAAATTAAGAAATGCGATAAAGTCGGCTAAGGACTTACAAATTGTGTCATCGTGTAACAAATCAAATGAGCAATCTGTAATAGAGGGAATGTTAAAGTCGCCATCAATTATTATATTTTGACATTGTATGTCATCTATTTCTTCAATTTCTTTAAAAAAAATCATTATATCCATCAACCTTGGTATTCGGTGTAAAATAAACTATAATGACGTAAAGATATTCGACTCCTATTTTAACCTTTACACATAAAGCTTCTATGCAATAAATAGTTATTGGTAATTCGATAACATTACAGTCTTTGAAAATCTCTAAAAGAACACCACCTCCATCTTTATGCATTCTATCATCTAAATACGTTATATCTTTGATCTATAAATTCTCCGTTATAAATACCATTACGTAACCAAATTTTGGTCAAAAGTATTATATCGAAATTAGTGACTGCGATACCAGTGTACAGTTTATGTAATTTGGTTCGAATAACCCTAACATTTTGGTAATTTGAAAATAGCGAATGGTCATTTCTAATCATGCCAAGCTTCTAACTTCATCAATGCTAGTGACGGTATATACAAAAGTATTGTCAGCCTTCTTCCTTAATTTAATGTTGCCTGCATGGTCAATCCAAATGAAAGCAAAATTTCTTTCCCTCTTCACCTTCCTCGCCTCACTAAAAACTATCTTACGGTGTAACGTCAAACTATGATTAACATAGATTGCCCCACCCACAGATAATCCCAGATCTTTACAACTAAGATTTCTTTTAACTTTCCTTCTTGCAATAAATTTATCTTTGTCAGATCTCCTAACAAATCTAACAACAATACCAGGCTCTGGCTGACTAGGAGATTTTTTTAGCCTGTGACTTACGTCTATTATATCATTACTAACATTTACATCCAAAGCACTACCAACCTTCCTAACTATACTATTAACATCTTCATTTGGCAAGACAGGAATACCTTGTATTTCGACAGTATTCCTTCTACTATACTGGTCTACATCATCTACATACTTCAAGTTTCAATTTATCAAACTGTTTTCTTAACAACAAATTTTCATTTTTTAGATCTTCAATAGTGTTCTTACATTCAATCAGTTCTTCTGTTTGATTTTTAATAATGTTACAGTTCTCATCAAGTTTTGCATGAATCGAGTCCAAGGAACTGCCAAAATCTTCATCCAGTTTCTTATTAGAGCCCTTAATTTCATCTACTTCTTTTCTAATTGCTAGTAACAAATTATATACTTCGGATAAAGTGGGGAGTTTTTCAGCCATTTCCGAAGTGCTTTCACCCGACGTGGACTTCCGTCGAGCCTTCTGGCACTCTATACATCTCCATGTATTTTCTGAAGATTAAAAAAAATGACGACATCTTCCTTTAAATCAACACATACACTATGAAAAATCTTCCTACACTCCGAACACTGTATTTTTGAATTTACATCCTGTCGAGAGACTGGTTTTGAACACTTACTGCACATTCCCATGATGAACGGAGGGAGAAAAAAAAGAACGAAAGAGAATATAGAAACGGCAGACGCACAAATCACGAGCTCCGACCTTCTTTTATTTATGAGGTAGGTTTACTGATTGGAAACGGAATATTATTCTCTTTAATCTTGTTAACTACATTTGCCATAACACCGTAGATCTCATTGCCCTGATCAAATTTTATATTCTGTCCCTAGTTTATAACTAGCAAATGACCTGGTACCATTGCATGCATGTACAATTACATAAGGCGAGTTGGAAATGCTGCAGGTAGTTTGTTTATATTTACATTTTGGAGTACCAAGCACAAAAACAGATGAAGTTCTTAATAAATGTAACTATAATAGCTGAATATCAGGTTTGTTAATAGCACTGCTATCACAATTGTTCTATCCCACAAACAGTAAAACCACAAAAACAAAAAATTTACTCAGATCACAAATTCACTCACATATCACTTCGACATAGTTGCCAGTACTGCAATTCTCTCAAAAACGATAACAAATTTGGTATTTGACAAAGAGAGAGAAAAGATGCAGAATTTAATAACATTAAATTGATTGCAATACGTTGTAGCTCTTTTCTAAAACGTAGCTGAAAAGAAAAACTTGCAGGCATGTATTGGTACCACGATTGATCAGAAGTTCCTTACATGCATTTCTTAATTTAGCTACAGTAGCACTTCCCTAACTTCTATTTTGACGAGTTCATAAGGATTTCTGCAATTTTTAACATCTCGTTTCTTTTATCCTCTGGATCTTCCAAAGCTTTTAAGATTGCCATGTTTATTTAGATAGAACACAATATCAATTCACTCACTTTCTACACACGTTTGACAAATTACTTTCCAAATAACATCTGGTAGTTTCATGGATTTGATTCGAACCTTCCTCGAGAAAGCCATGAAGTCAATATCATTTACTTTATGGTTCGTTTGAAATAATGTGGTAACTTTTCCCCCTTCTAATGCAGACTCAAGGTTTTCGAAGAATTCAATTGGTCATTGTTAAAAGTGGATTTGTGCTATTTACATAGAACATATCTCCTTTTAATAATGAGCGATTCGATTGTCATTTTTCTGTCAGGTACAGTGCTCGAAGTTTGAAGTGAAGCACCTTTAAATTTTAGATTCTGTGTACCGCTACCTTTTTATTAATGGGAGCTCATTGTCTATACTTTCAATAGGCAGTCGGCATCAGTAGATGCAAGCGTACCCTTACCTTTTCTAGCCACTTATGCAAGCGTTCTCATACCTTTTCAAATCCACTTCGAGCATTGGTCAGGTAACCATCCCTCACTAAGGAAAGTGACGTTGATGTCATTTCATAGGTCAAAAGATGCTTTTTAAAGTATCATATCTGATAAGTTATAAAACTAATGTATTTTATAAATTAAGAATTAGTTTTGATTAAAATCTATGACCGATTATGGTCAGGTAATTGAAAACAGACAATTGTTTACACTGTTACTTTGGTTTTATATTTTTTAGTAGATAATATTCGATATTGAATTTATGATATGGAAAGAGCTGTTTTGTAAATAGCAGTTGTAATATTTAATTTGTAGTAGATGACTACATAATTTTACTGTTTGGGATACGAGATCCGGACATTATGAAAATATAAAAATCAGCTAAATAACATAAGAATAGAAGTGTCCAAATGCAAGGTAGGCTAGATATCGAATTATATTGTGTTTGCATAGTAATGTCAAAAGTAACTCTACATACTTATGAATGAAAATAAATATCATATATAGGGGTCTATATATACTCAAAATGATCAAGTATATTTTGAATATTCATAACAAATAATCTTATAGACAGAGTTTAGCATTCACATTTCCTATGATAAAAGCTAGTGTACTTTGAATAATGATTTCGTAATTTGAATGTTGGAAGTACACAGAGTTATACTACATATACATGATATTTTTTTAATAAAATAAAATAAATAGCATTCTCTGCATGGCGCTACATCAATAATCCAAAGACTCCTTGCAGTTTCTTTTTAAGCATTAACCTCAATGTTTTTGACAGTTTTTAATGTTTGGTGGATTCTTTTTATAGGGTGCGTTATTTATTTGGATTTTTCAACAAACCTCTCTCTCACAAAAGATTAATGACCTTACTCACCAATCTAGGTTCAGTTCAGCTGGAAGTGACTGCCTTTTTCTTCAATCCTCTTTTTCGTATTGATATTTGTCAGGTACTTCCACTGCTAGCAGAAGTATCAAAAAGAGTTCTTACTTATCCAACAAACCTTCACACATTTCTCATAACAACCATTTGTACCTTTTCAAAATTAATGATGGAGAGAGTATTCATCTTCATAAATTAGTCCACATATTTCTAATACACTGAGAAATCTATACCTTCTAAAGTTTGATAAGGTCATGAAGCAGAACTACTTTATTCCTCCTCGTAAATTTAATGATACCTATTAGCTCTTTTGCTGGCCTGTTGTAGTTTCGTGCAAGAGATTGATCTGGAGCTACACTGCTTTATTTTTGTACTTTAAATAGGAAACCACCGTTCCTTATATCTTAATAAACGATATGAAAGAGATTTGGCAATTACAAACAGATTTCCAAGAAAACGCTAACCTACCGCGAGTAATTAGTTTTGCTGAAGGCAGAAACGTATAGGAATAGCTAGCATTATAACACTGATGTACAAATTCCAATTTCTGCTCTTGTCAAATCTCGTAAGTATCGAAAAAATACTAACATCAAACTGGTACGAACAGTTGAAAATATCAATTCGCTTGTGTTTCATCTCTTCAAACATCTTGTGTTTTTGCATCATTGTTAGTTAGCATTCTTTCTGTGACTGATTCAGATATATTCTCATGTAAGGTATTCTTCATAAAGTCATTGAACTCTTCATCAGTTACTTCAAAGTACCTTTCACATCTGATGAACTCTGTTAGAAGCTAACGCTGTAAAGCTTCAGCACACATTGACAATCCGTGTATGCCCCTTGAATAATGTTTCCAAAGCAAGAAATCTTTCTAGCACATTGGGACCAAATGTTTGTTTCAACAAAATCATTCTCCACTCGACCTTCCAAGTATTTCCCAACATATGACATTACATTTTCTGCAAAATGAAAACCACCAAGGCCTACAAATATATTTAAATATTCATTTGGCTTAAAAATAGTGTCTCTCGCTATCCTGTAAACTACCTTACCAACCCAAAGTTTACCTACTTTTAGGTTTAATGATAATAACCAATCTTGAAATTCTTCATATAACTGTATATTGAACTGGAAGTCTGTAGCAGGATAAGGAAAACTGGACCTAAATGCAATGACAGTACAAGGGAAATCTTCCCGTAGGATACTGTTGAGTGAGATCAAAGATGTGATTTGACTTTCAAATTTACCTCCTTGTATTACCAGATAGCGACGATACATAGACCCTAACATGTCTGCTAGATGTGCTGGTAAAACTGAACTTACAGAGTCTGGTTGTTCTTGCTCGAAAAACTCTTTCCAAACTTCTCATCTATATTTGGGTATGGATATTTTTAATTTGTTAAGAAGGCAGGAGACAATACAAAGAGCGCTTACTCGCGAGTTCTGCATTGACAATTGATTAAGGATGTTTTCATGTTATTGTTATATTAGTGTCATCTTCGAATAAGAACATCGCAGTGCCATGACTGCCCCAAATTCCAGAAAGGGTATCTCTTGATCGTCTAAGTTAACCATGGCTGCTTCAGTTTCACTTTAGTTATACAGCAAATTGTACTAAAACAAAAACGTTTTGCACATCAAACTAAAGCTTATGAAATTCTGCATTTTTCTCTCGCTTTGTAAAACCAAATGTCTTACCGTTTTTTGAGAGGATTGTAGAAATAAGTGAAGAGAGCGTTATAAAATTTCGTTTTTTCTGATTTTCCCGGAAAATTGCAAACTTGAAGACTTTGCCCGTTGTATCCTCTGCTTAGGTTGCTATACCGACCAACCAAGACAACGTGATCACATCTGTGCAGGACATCTTAGTGGTTATTTATTTCCGGACGCTACGCCAGAGGATATCACAACATATTTTGCTACACGTACAAACGCCATCTTACGTGACTCGAGCACAGTGGAGAGTTTGTTTGGCACGTATCTGAAATCCGACAAGACAACATCAGCAGCGTTAAAGGAGAAGTTCGACTGAGGTCTTCAGTGTCTACTAAAGCGGAACCGTAGTACTCTGGTGTATATGTTGCTGGCCAAGGACATGGAGGCCTCCTTCAAACCCAGGTTCGACCAGTGATTACAGATGTAATTAGTCGACCTGTGTATACCTCCTAATACGTAGTGAACCAATGTGTTCATCATGGTACGTAGTAGACCTCTGTGTATTCCTCTTCCGTCAAGTATGGCTCAGTGCTCGAGTTGTCGAGGTGACTATATTGTGGACAAATGTGTGTGTGTTAGACACCATCGCTACGTACTTGCAAAACAACCACATTCAGTGTACCGAGTGCAACTTACGTAAAGTGAATAACTGCATTTACGTCTGGAATACAGGTACTGTTATTTACCAATATGTGGGAAGTCATATGAACGATCCTGAACAATTTGGCGAGTAATATTCCATCTTTGTGGCACAGAGTCATACCCATATATTGAAGAGACCTTTCTTAACGTATTTCGTCAATTTATCAAGGATCCAGGGTGCATTGCACAATTGACCCCCTGGTGCTTCAGCAGCAGCAGAACCAAGTGGGTTCGCGTGTATTATGCGCAACGCAGTCCAATATTGATTTTCAAGGTTTTAAGATTTGCCCTAATGAGTATTTTTATTGGTTCGCACGTTGATGCTCTGAAAATGTTTCAAATAAACATTTGAACATTTTAATACTCTGTTTGGTTGCGTGTGACGCCACACTAATATTTCATTGACTGTTGAAATTACCATGTGAACGTTCCGATTTAGCTGAAGGGTACCAACGTCAAGTAGTTTGGCTAACAAATAATTTGCACGGATTGGAGTGGAATACTTCAATGGGTATAGTGTATTCCATATCCGCCATCTTGTTGCACAATGTTGCGAGACGGAATCCTCAATTTACTGTAAGGGTCATGAAAGGATCGTTGTTTTACGTAAGATTTTCCAACTGTGGGATGTAACAAACCTTGAGGAGCAAGCATGTCGTACTTTGCACACATTACAGTTTAAAGTTGATATTACGAACTGTACGTATCATCAACCCGTGCAACAATATGCATACGCACTGCGAACCTACTACTCTACTACATATGGTCTTACAACTAATCTACTCTACTACATAAGTGTTACAGTATACTTTTAGCTTCTTTTACAATGTACATTTTGGTTGCCATTTGATTTATGTGACGTACTGTCGTACAAGCAGATCATTCCATGCTGGGTTGGTGACTGAGAGTTTAGATTTAATATTTACATTACGTACTTTAAAGTATAGGTATATAATACAAAACATCCCACATAGCAACGAATCATGAGCTTGGTACGGAATGTCATTGACAAGGAATATTTTACAGTTTCTTTGGAGGAAATGAACAAGTGGTCTCGGCGGAGGTTGTGCAAGGGGGTCAAAGTAATCCCCGCCGCCGTTTATTTATATACAGACTGATCCAATGAGTACCTTCACGATACGAGGAACTTAGGTTTACAATTAAGGCAACAGGCGATTGTACGACTGCAGGTATAGTGCATATATGCCACTTAACCCTACATGCACCAAGGTGGGTTAAAAAAGGTCCACCCTTTTCTTAAATAACGATTTTTATGGATATTTCGTTAGTATCATACCATAACTCAGGTTTCGTGTAAAAAATAATGTAAATTGTATTTTCTGCCTTTCAGTGTTTTTAATTTCTAGAAACTAACCTATTTTCTAAAAGAAGTTTTTGTAGTGGACATAAAGTACCCACCCTTGGTGCAACGTGTCACAATAATGTGCATGAAGTTAAATCGAGTTAAAGTTTAAAATTCTGACGCTAGGCGCTCTTGCGGGCACAGTTGATACAAAGTGTCATTCACCAATGGCGGTCTGCCAATCGCAGTTTCTAAACCACGCTTCCTCACTATATCTAGTACCATATATTGGTGATAAACAGTTGAGAATCGTTATTCTTCAGTGGAAAGTGTGAGTGAAGTAAACAGCACACGTTTTTACTTTCCTTTGAAAG
>JAGDQP010036504.1:0-16135 GCA_022664845.1 Lepisma saccharinum | reverse complement strand
ATATACCATTACGGTATTCATCTGATGCAAAGCAGCTGCTTAATAATGATGTAGATAGTTAATAGTTACAGCAGTAGATGGCGATAATAATTAAATAGTTTCAAAATATAACCGCTAGAGGGGAGTAGTAGGGCTAGATGGCGATAATAATTAAATAGTTTCCAAATATAACCGCTAGATGGAATTAATAATCGATAGATGGCGGTAATAATTAGATAATTAAAAAACTGCCGCTAGAGGAGAGTAGTAGCGCTAATCAATTTTTTTGCAGCCGTGAGGCGGAAGTGACGCGTTAAATGGAGATTTACTTATATCGGCTTTATGCTCAAGCCTTATTTTTTAGATACTGCACTGTGCTAGCATTAGATTGGTATTAAAGTAAGGTAGTAGTACATTTTAAGTGTTAAAATATCAAACTCGTTTATTCTCCCTCTAGAGTACAGTGCAAAAATATCGATTGAAATCTGTGCAACTATAAAACCTTTGCCAATATTAGATCTGTATCCAGTTTTTAATAGGTACTCTATTTGTGTGTCGTGTTCCTCTTCACTATTAGCGTCGCACTGATAGTCGTAGGTCTTTCAACGCCAGTGAAGCTTTCTCCATTCGTCCCGATCGTGCGCCTTTGTTTCTGTGGTAGCATTCGGGTACTTCCTTCACGCTGTCAAGGTTCTGGATTCACTCAATTCCTCGTCCTCTTGTGTTCTGAACAGGTTCTTCCATTGCATTCTGTTATGCACAATGAATTTAACCGAAAGAGACAGAGTCACTACTCTGATGATGAGAGGTTATGGTGATAGAGTCAGATCGTACCAGTAAGCTGCAAACTTATTTAATGCTACATTTCCGGAACATAATCCTATTTCAAAATCTACCGTTTATCGGACTGTTAATCGATTTGAATGCATGGGTTTAATTAAGGATAAACCAAGATCAGGATGACCCAATGGTGCGACGAATCATGAGAAAGCTTTAGACGTTATACAATCACTTATGGAAACTCCACACACGCAACTCTCCAAACTTGCTGAAACACATGGTGTAAATACAAAATCCGTTCATAGGATATTGAAAAAGTACGATTACCATCCTTACAAAATGATCCTCGTGCAACAGTTAACAGAAGATGACTGTGTTAGAAGGGTTGATTTCTGTGATATAAAGATGGGCAGATTTGATGCTAATCGCCAATTCTTCTACTGGACCTGCTTTTCTGTCGAAGCGACCTTGGAATTAAACGGTCGTGTACGTCGACACAATATGTGATATTGGGCGGATGCAGATCCACGCTGGTTTCGAGATTGTCACACACTATATCCCGAGAAGGTAAATGTTTGGGCTGGAATATTGTGCAGCCACATTATAGGACCGTTTTTCATTGATGTAAACTTAAGTGCAGAGACATATTTTAACCTACCTCTAGACGAAATAATACCAGCTATTCAGCATTTGGTAAGAGCAGCGTTTCCTAATATTTAGTTTCAACAAGATAATGCTCCGGCACATTTCGGTTATAATGTTTGAAATTACCTCAATCACACGTTTGCAAATCAAATGATTGGTAGGAGAAGTGCCATAGAATGGCCACCTAGGACGCCTGATCTATCTCCTCTTGACTTTTTCTACTGGGGATATCTAAAGAGCAAAGCATATGAACAGAAACCTGATAATATTGAGCAACTGAAGGAGAGAATATTTTGAACTAAATTACACCAGATATGTTAGCTGCGGTTATAGATGAGTTTTATTCAAGTCTGGGTCATTGTCAGGTCACAGAAAGACATCAATTCGAACACCTGATTAAATAGTACGTTGTTTCAAATGTAAACACCACATCTGCCGCAGAGAGGGTTTGGAGTCGACAAATACTAAGGGAGTGACGAACCTTGGTGTCCCTGTCTCTGTAGTGACATCTTGTACATCAGATTTTGCGCGTAGGCACAGCCAAAGGATATGAGGTGCATTTTACAGGAACACTGTTGTTGATACCCGCAGACGTTCCTAGCACGTAGGCTTGTATAGCAACTCATTCTGCAGTTGTGAGACATAACAGGATTTTGCGACGTGGCCAATGACCCATATTCACCTTGTATGTGGAGCCCTATTAGTACATACTGTACGTATATACGTTCCTAGCATTGGACTCTACAATGATTACTAGGGACTAGCATTTAATAACGCAAACTTGGGATTTGTAGGACCCCTCTACACTGTTCACAATTTCTACATTTTGGTCTGAACTCTCACGTCAGTAAAGTTCCGCAGAAGTATTAGTATTTCATGTTGTTTCATTACCATGAAGGAACATCGCAGAGATTTTAAGTATGGATCCAGTTGTCAGTTTTCTGCAAATATTCAGTTTGCGGAAGCTGTTTTTTATCGTAGCCGTCAATACAATTCTGCTCTAGTATTTGCTGCCGGCATCTTGATTACTCCTGATTTGTAAAGGAATTAGAACTATTCTCAGTGAAAGTCACTTTCGCTCTCTAGATGACAAATGCAAATGAGATTCAAATGTGGCTTACGTCGTGTGATTCATGCAGTTTATGTTCTCTGGGTTCAGCCAACGCACTTCAGATCTTCAATACTGTTTGGATCTGCAATACTCTGTTTGGCAATGTAGTGCAGTCGATAGGACGGTGGTCTTGAAAGGTATCAACTCGAGTTCAAATTTTACGCATGGTTCTCGTATTCGTTTCTCTTTCTCCCATTATTCCTGAACACTAAATGGTAGCTGTATTTTATTAGGAACGTTACTGGAAATGTCCAGAATGCTATGGTTGCTTCGCATTGTACAGGAAAGGTTGCGAAACGTTTTCAGAGTGGTGTCCTGTACCAACCATGCAGTATCTGCTTTCAGGACCTACGACTTTAATTGCCAGTAAGTTTCGTAGGATCCCATTTTGCAAATTACGAGTTCTGGGACTTGTCATCATTAACCCAAGTTTGAGCACTCTGGGACCCATCGTAGAAAACACAACAGAACTGAGCAGGACATATTCACATTTTGCGTGCAGTATAAGTTCCAGTTTCAAGTGTAGGCTACCTCTTGCAAACTCATATTGGGGCCCTATGGAGCCACGCAGGGCACTATCCATTTTGCTTGGCTCGCCCGTCCGATACGTTTCTTGATATCCTGCAACTTTTGTATCATTCATGTTTTCAGACAAACGCGTTCTAACTGAGCTATTTCGCCGTCTTGGAACTTAAAACTTCTCACGCTGATACGCTTTTCGGCCCTGTTTGTTCTCGGAATCATATTATACAGCTTTGAGCAGTACAGATTCTGATTTCGTTTTTTTCTTCTTAGATACCGAATCTGGCATCACACATGGGGGTCCCATTTGCAAAATCAAAGCTGGGCCCCGTGGGGCCCACACAGGGCCACACACATTTTGGCTGGCACGCCTTTCCGATCGTTCTGTTGATTTCCTGCAACTCTTCAGTTTAACGTTTGCGGAACAACGCTTTCTAACCGATATATTTAACCGGTCCATACATTTCGACACTTCTTACGCTACTATTTGCGGCCCTGTGGGGCCTGGGACTCATATCCTATAGCTTTGAGCAGTACCGATTCTGATTTCGTTTATTCCGTCGATACCGAATTTTGAATATAAATTGGAGTTCTCAATTGAAAAATCACACAGGGGCGCATACATTTTGACTGGAACGAACATCCGATAGTTCTGTTCATATCCTGCAAATTTGTACTTGCACGTTTTAAGCGAGATATTTAGCCGTTCCGGAACTTTTGACAAAGTGGATTGAATATGGCTGTGATTTATATATACATAGATATCGTACCGATCTCAATAGGTAGATTTTTCTTCGAAATCTGCCTAAAAAGACAATAAACGTCAGCACACACGAATTGACGGGACCATTTTCCCACACAACGATCATTATTACCCTATAGAAAAAATATCTCAAGAAAATTGCTAAAAAAAATCCTGAAGACCCATGCTAAAAAATCTGGAAATGCAGAAGATGTACCAAGTCATCAACTGTTGAAATGGGCTGTGTAAGTGATGATGAAGGTGACATCTGAAATACTGAATGGCTGAACTCCGGAAAGAAGTACAGCGTTATTTACAGGATAACGGTGTACTTCAAATGAGTTTGTTGAGCGTGACACTTTCCACTATGCAGTGAACAGTGTTTTGACTTGTATTCGCCCTCCTGTGCAAGGTCTTTTATGGGCAATTTGACGATTGTCTGCAAATATCTGCGAATTTAGGCAATTTGACGATTGCCAACTGACCCTTAACCACCTTGTTGACTGGTCACACCATGAAGACAGTCTGTGTGCATTTTTGTCGTAAACGAAATTGTTTTATCGATCCGGAATTGTTTCTTGGGGTCAGACAACTCGAGTTAGTCGATGAGGTACGATACCTTGGTCTTATATTGGATACTAACATGTTAAATTGGCGTAGTCACCTTCGCCAAATTAAGATTTCATGTACCAGAGCTCTGAATTTGTTACGTGTTTTAAAACATCCCAGTTGAGGCACTGATCGCACAACCTTGTTGCGCCTTTATCGCACACTTATTTTACCGAAGCTTAATTATGGATGTCACGCTTACTCTTCTGCACGATTTTCCGTCTTACATTCACTTGATAGTGTCCATCACGCAGGAATTCGACGGTTCAGTCCTGTCATCAGTCTTTGTGTTGATGCTTTCGAACCTCCGCTCGAGAATCACCGGATATATCATGTGTTGACTACTTCTCCAAGATATCATCTTTAGTCGGGGATCCAGCATAATATCTAGTAGTGAACCTGGCACAATGAGGCATTTATGAACGCCGTGGCCATTCTACCCGACTACTTGGCATCCGAGCAGATCAGTTCTTGCAGAATCTGAATGCAGACCGTCCAACTGTTTGTCGTGTCTGTTTTAGTTTCCATTCCCCGTGGTTGAAGAAATCGCAGACATCAATGATTGAATTCCAGCAACGTTTTCGTGAGCTGCAGAGCCAGTACCCTACTTTTATCTCTGTTTTCACAGATGGGTCCAAATCAGATGAATCTGTTGGATGTACATTTGTTATAGATGGGGAAGCCCGCCAATTTTCTCTTAATCCCAAAGTCAGTATTTTTACTGCTGAGTTATGTGCACTTTTAAAGGTTTTGTATTTTAGTTTTATTCATGGTTTCAACCGCATCCTTGTTTGTACAGATACGCATAGTGTCATACAAAGTATGGAAAATATGTATAGTAAACATCCACTCGTGCAAAAAAATATATCCGAAACCCATGCAATCTGCACTGCTGGTGGTGAGGTTGTCTTTTTCTGGGTAATGAATTGGCAAATTAAGCTGCCCGTGAAGCCTGTTTAGGAACTAACATTGACATTCAGCATGTCCCATTCCAGGACATGTTAATCTATTATCGACGTATTGCCCGTACTGAGTGGCAGCGTCGATGGAATGACGATGCTGTCAATTAACTGAAAGAAATTAAGGTAACTGTTGCTCCACGGAAATCATCTTGCCGAGGTAGTAGGCGCGAAGAAGTACTATTATGTGGCCTACGTATAGGACACAGTCGCATTACTCATGGATATCTATCTGTTGCGACGTTTGGACCCTCCACATTGTAACGAATGCGGTGTAATTCTAAGTATTCGTGACGTTCTGTTGGATTGTCCTGAATATAATCATCTCAGACAACGTTATAATATCCCCAATGACCTGGCGTCAGTTTTAGGGGATAATTCTGATGTTTTGCAGAGAGTTTTTATATATATTTGAGAGACAGGTCTCTTAACGTCTACTATAGATGATCATGTTTTTAGCTGTTAAGTTTTATCTTATAATATTGTTATATTTTTATACTGATGACCCTATACACCCTCAGTTTTCATTTATTTTAATGGCGTTTTAGGCGAGAAAATCTTAATTATTTCTAAAGACCTTTTACATCTTCAGTTCATTTATTTTATTGGTTTTAATTTCTTAACAGCTAAGTTTGGACGAGACAAAGATAAGGGGCTTCCCCGGGAGTAAGCCATAATGCTGTTACCGCCCATACAATTAATTTTATCTTTATATTACAATATAAGAAATGCGTACTTATGATACAAATCATCTATTCTTATTTCAGTTCGTTCTTTGAAGATACTCTTTTTTTCTCCACTTCAATACCACCATCCACTACACCCCCTCTGCCCCAAACTTAAGGACAGTCTTGTATCAAAAACGTTTATTATAATGTTTATCCGGAGCATTCCATGTATAAGACAGTCTGCTATGATGAAAGTAGGGACAGTGATACAAGCATCGTAGATTATTACTCCCCTTTCCTGAGCATTGTACTCCCTCCACCTCTCCCCACATATGCTTTCCAGGTTAATATTTGATGAAAAAGATCTAGTATACAAGTCTCCATAAACAATCATTCATAGATAAGAAGGTATACAAATATCCATAAACAATCATTCATTCTCGAATATTTATTGTTCACGACAAAACAAGACCTAAAAGAAGGATATTTAAAATTACGAAAATTGGAAAGACTTGCAAATTGTAGCAAAACGATGGGTCGTATAAAAACATGAAGAGGGCAAAAATGGTGTAAAATTTTATGTTCTTTAATTTATGTTCCAAACACATTTTCGTATTCTGCACCATTTTCGCATAAATGTCGAAAAACTGTCTTAAAGACGTCGGATGGACGCGATTTTCCAATACGGCGACTGATTACGTGAAGGTCAGAATGTATATTTTTATTATGTTAAACTACGGGATACATACCTAGAATTATTTTTGGGGGGCTTAATTCCAGCAATGGCAATTTTTTCCTATCTCGAATCGGCTAAAAGTGAATATTAGTCAACTAATTACATATGTGATGCAACAACATAACTAATAACAAGATTTGAAGTAGTATTAGATAAATGACTACTGAACTCCAGAAGGTGATCCGAATTCCACGTAATCGATACTAAGTACAACCTCTAAATGGATATTTAGCTAAAAGCATACAAACTAGGAAATTGTCTTATGACAGATCGCAGCATGTAGACCTAAAGAAGTCAGTACAACTTGATAGAGAGCTAAAGATAATCAATATTGAAATAATAACCACTCCCACATCTAAATAGATTACAGAAACCAACTTTTATATACCAGATTTAAACAGCAGCTTACAAAACTTGATCACAAGAATGTCGAATCATAGACCATAAAAATGACCATATTGTAGCTCGAAAAGACTATAACCCAGAATGTAACTTCTCCATAAAGCATACACATGTTCTTGATTAAAAACATAACCAGGAAAAGCACCCACATATAGTAAAGGCACGCCTAAGTTTTAAGGATCCAAACGAGAAATAACTGTTGCGGGTTCCAAAGACTCAATCTTTAAATCTTACCTTTATTAATATAATTTTGATTTCAATCTTGACTTTATTGCTTGTTTATATTAAAACAAACTCTCACAAATTATGTCCACTTACACATATCTGTTTACTTAAGTATATTTTCTCTTCATTGCATTTTATATTATCCTGAATATCCTCCTGATGTCTACAACTTTTTAAAGTTTCGAGTTGTATAGCCTCAGTATGGCTTATTGTATTTCTTCACTGCTTTAACTTCGTGATTTTGTTGATTATGTATTTTATATGGTTTTGTTTCAATTTATTTATATCCTTTAAGCACCTATATCACAGTACGGGATAGGAGAGGGTAATGATTTGGTAAGGAATCGTCCCTGGCCTTATTCAATGTACCATCCCAGCATTTGCATGGTGTTACTGAAGGGAGCCAGAGAAAACCTCAGTTAGGATGACCGGCACTGGAAATCGAACCCAGGCCTCCCTACGAACTGAGCCACGGCCGCTCGATAAACTTTAGATGAGGTTCTACAAGTATACCAAACTTGGTTAAGTTTTTCAATAGGTTTAGGTTTTCAAAAGTAAAGGAAGGGATGGTACACAACCAGAAGTATAAACAGACAGAACAACAACAATAATAATAATAATAATTATTATTTTTCAAGAGTAGCACACGGTGCTGTGGACTATATCAATGACGAACAGAAAATACTTTACACAAGCATGTAAAGAAAAAAAATAAAGAAAAATAAAAATAAAAAGGACACGATCCTTGTTCCTGAAGGCGCTGAAGTACTATGTTGTCTGACGCAATATTCACTTCAAATTGGTTTCCTTCTATGTATATCACCGGGTCCTATAAGAGTACTTGATCATTATTCTTCTTTCCCTTTTTGACACTTGGCGTTAATTTGAGGACAAGATTGTTTTTGCATCTTTAACGTTCAGGGATTGCACTGGTCATCTTATTTGATTGTTCTAGTTTCACAGGCTTTTCACTGATCACTTCTCCTTCAGTATTAGTAGAAACATTCCTGGAGCTTGTCATTATACTGTTTTCACATTTCCAAATTAAAATGCTGCTTTTTCACACAAAGAATGTTTGGAAAAGTCTCGTTGACCTGTTCTCATATTTTATAGGTATCGTTTTCTATCAGCAATTCATCTGTCACAGGTGAATATCTATATTTTAATTCAATTTATTGTTTTCCAAAACTCATGAACTGTGACTTCTTTTGTGTCAAGGAGATGAAAACTTTTCTGGAAAGTCTTTTTTTAAAAAAATCATAAGGTGAAAACTTTGCCCTTTTGCGTTGCAGTAGCTAATGTACCGATGCAGGTTTAATGTCTAAAACTTTTTTCATTTTTCTAATATGCTACTACAATCAGCATTTGAACCTCTCTCCAGTTATCTCTATTGATCAAATAAATACGAGTATAGTAGTACTAGTACAGTCAGAAATAAACCGAACTTTGACTACCACATCGTTGTATGATGGTCGCGTGTCCAGTGATCGCGTGTTCAGTGAAGTCAATCCACATCCAGGACACTTAAGATGAACCAATACCTCACAAAGCACAATATACATACAGTACCTGTCCTTTGTAAGCCTCCATATTCTCCGGATCTTGCTCAATCTGTTTACTACCTGTTTTCGAAGATCAAACACTTGGTCAAAAGGTTTACTTCAGCCGAAGATGTCAAGACGTATGCAATGCGCGCTGTGAAGGAGGTGACCAAAAATGGCCTGAAGAATTGTTTTGACAAATGGTATGAACGCTAGCAAAGTGTGTTGCTGCCCAAGGTCATTACTTTGAACGTGATGTTGTGATGTGTGTTGTATTTCCTCTGCAATAAAATTTTCTATGAAAGTTAGGTTTGTCTTTGACTGTACTAGTACTTGTTCTGTACAGTAAGTGTAAATCTACCTCTCTCTCTCTATGTGTATGAATAGAAGAATATATAATTATTAATATGTAATAGCTTTTTTTAATGCGCTTTTTTCAGCGAGGGACGTAATAAAGGCATATATTGGCCAGGCTAGACAAAATTCACCTGGATTATCTGCCGCTGCATCATCGACTGAAGTAAGCACTACAGAACTGAAAATAATTCTTAATAAGTCAGAAGAGGACAGACAGGTATCCAGTACAAAATCACAAGACAGAACCACGGATAAAAAATTGCAGTTAGGTCTTTATAAATCATGAATAGGAGTTGTTGTACATGAAGAATAAGATGTTTTGGTAAGTAATTCTGATTTGCACAGCAATAAAGATAGTGAAGAATTTTAAGTTGCAGACAATTTCATAAATTCAGAAACCAGGATAATTCCGCAGTCAGAAACTAAAGCACTTACTGTGAACACAAAAGTGAAAGTATACAAGGCTGTTTCAATTGAGAAGCTACACTACACACAAAACTATGATGAATCAGGCAGAAGAGAATCCCAATTTTTAGAAAATACAATAAATGGACCAGTGGAAGCTGTTTCTGAAGAGCCAGAAGTTTCAATAAGTAGTTCAGATTTACCCATAAATGAAGATTATGAAGAAGTTGTTATTAACTTAACCAATTCACAAACCCGAGCAACTGATCATCCAGAAGCTACATTACTTACTAGAAAAAGAAAAGCTGAGGAAAGGAAACCAGTATCAACTGTTACAGCAGGTATTCAGGATTCTGAGTTAAAAAATACATTGATCGATGTAGAAATTGGAAGTCAGCAATGATACAGTACCAAAACATACACTTGGAAGCAATAAAAGAGGTAGTAACACTTTTAGCTTCACATTCAATGAACCATTTGAAGCTAGTTACAATGAACAATATGGCATATT
Source organism: Lepisma saccharinum (assembly GCA_022664845.1). Taxonomy (NCBI): domain Eukaryota; kingdom Metazoa; phylum Arthropoda; class Insecta; order Zygentoma; family Lepismatidae; genus Lepisma; species Lepisma saccharinum. The sequence continues at coordinate 5,943 of JAGDQP010036504.1, read as the reverse complement.
TAGCGGTAATGTTCAAGGTGAAACCTGTTCAGGCAAAAAGGCAGTTAGTTCAGATTACATTCATGAGATGACAGAACTATATGTATAAAACAATTCCACCTCTAATTGTTCTTTAAGTGATGCTACTTGTAATAATAATAAAAATATTGAAATCTCTAGTACTAGCACCAATGTGCATGAAGAAGCAAACAAAAGAAGCAAAGATAAATGCACTTCTTCAATGAACCAAAAAGTAGCTGTTGAACTAATAGAAAAAAGTAATAATGGAAATTACAATACTATGCCCTTAGTTACTGTTGCTTCCTCAAAGACAGCATGCAGAGGAAAGAGAACATGGGATAAGAAGTACCACTGCTGCTTTTGTGGTCGGATCCAAAGTTGCCACGTCATTTAGAAAATATTCATTTTCAAGAACCAGAGGTAAAAGAATTGCTTGCTCATAAACCAAGAAGTACAGAGAGGACTAAAATACTGGATATACTTAGAAATCGTGGCTTATTTAAGCATAATGTGACTGTACTTAAAAAGGGTGAGGGAGAAATTGTGCCAAAAAAGAGGCCTCATTTATCTTCTTCTCTAGGTGATTTTCTAATTTGTGATATCTGCTGTGGTTTCTATGCCAAAAACCAGTTGGCTAGACATAACAAAATATGTAAAAGCAGACAGAATATTGCCACCACATTTCGGAATCGTAATGTACGTACCAAAGGAGCAATGGTTCTTCCTATATCATGTAACATCAGTGAAAATTTCAAGAAATCAATTTTATCAAGGATGTCAGATGATGTCGTATCTCAAGCAGTAATGAACGATGAACTGATTACTAGTTTTGGTGAACACTTATTTGAAAAGCATCAACATAAACCACAGCAAAATCGGTATGTTATTGACAGAATGAGAGAATTAGGTAGATTTCTTCTTAAAGTGAAAGAGGTTAATGAAAACATAACAAGTTTGAAGGAATTGATTAATCCTTCGATGTATTTACTCGTGAGAGATGGTGTTAGAGAAGTAGCTTGCTTCAACAACCAGACAAGCAGATTTAAAATTCCAGCTTTGGCCATAAAACTAGGAATTAGTTTAAAAAATGTTCGTTGGTATTAAAAGGTACATACTTGGAGGACGTTAATAAACGTGAAGCAATCACAAAAGTGAATCAATTCCTTGAAATTATGGAGCTGCGATGGACAGGGAAAATAAACAGAAGAGGTCACTTCACCTTATGTGAAAATCAATGGAATAAACCCAAGCCAATTTCATTAGCTAGGGACATAACATTACTGAACCAGTATCTACTGAAAAGAGATCAAAAGCTTTCATGCCAGCTTGAGTCACCATCTGCAACCATTTTTCAAGAACTAACTGAAATAGCGCTTTGTAGATCCTTAGTTTTGAACAGGAAAAGAGTTGGAGATATTCAACGTGTGAAGTTGGAAGATTATCTGAAAGCCCCTGAAGTGGATACTGCATCCGAAACGTACACTTCTCTTCCAGAATCTTAAAAATTACTTGTAAAAGCGTTGAAACGATTTGAAGTGAGAGAAAAAAGGGCAGAAAAGTTCCAGTTATTTTAACACAAGGTTTGCAAGCTACTATTCAATTACTGGTTGAAAAAAGAACTGTTTGTGGTGTGCCAGAAGAGAACAAAGTTTTGTTTCCTGCTCTGACTTACAAGGATGGACATTATAGAGCAGATGTTCTGCTACGCAAATATGCTGCTAAAGTGGGGCTAAGCATCCAGAGCACCTAACTTCTACACGTCTACGAAAACATGTAGTCACAATGACTCAGCTATTAAATTTGCGTGAACATGAACTTGACGCATTAGCCAAGTTCATGGGTCACTATATTCGCATTCATAGGCAGTATCACAGATTGGCAGAAGAAACTATGGATCTAGCAAAAATATCCAAATTATTATTACAGATGGATAAAGGTGATATATCTGTCTTAAGAAATAGAAATTTGGATGAAATTGAAGTAAATGAAATTTCCGAAACTGATGATGAGGAAGAAGCTATGGATGAAGGAAGAATTGAAGAATACCAATGTCACAGTAGTGAAAGCTCAGGACTAGATTTACAAGCAACTAGATTTACAAGTGACAACAAAGAGGAAAGAAAGCTGAACTATGAGACAGAAAATTCAGTTGATTCAACAAAAAATAAATGACAAATGTGATGAAAGGACCAAGAGAAAGAAAAGATCAGTGAGATGTTTGACACAAAGGCGTCCATGGTCCGAAAAAGAAATACATTTCTAAGGAAATATTTTCAGGGATGGATTCATCGTAGTAAAGTGCCAAGAAAAGAGGACATCGTGAAATATTTGAATACACATGGTAATGATGTAAACCGTTCGTGGAAAGATATAAAAAATTGTGTCTATAATACAATTCTGAAAAAAAAAAACATAAAGTATGACTGGAGTGAATGGTACCAGAAGAAGGATGCTCTCTGTTAATGAAATAGCATTTTTATAAGAATTTATAAAATAAAAAAGTACGTATTATTTCGAATCGTTATTACTTTCCATTATTATGCAAATGTTGTGTATATTTGAAGCAAGGTGTTATGATAAATTAATTTTTGTATTGTATTAAGATGGTAAATTGCATAATTATAAAAGCAAACAAGTTCGAAGTTAAAAAAAAACTAGTCATTCGTTCTCATATTTATATGAAAGATTCCTTTTTCTCTTGTAGCTTTCATGACGTTTGCAAACCTGAGTATCAAGTAAAAAAATCTTCCTGTAATATACTAGTATTTGGTTGACCTTTTTCAAATTACAAATACAAACTTTTTTCTTGTTCTTATTTTATCATTTGCATGTCGATGTATCTAAGGAGCACGTAACAATACCTACATTTATATTAAAACACTGTGATTATACTTAAAACACTGATAAAATGATATTAACTTGGGGTCGCGACCCTCCAGGAGGGTTGCGGGTTGTGTGCAAGGGGGTCGAAGGGGAGGTGAAAAATTATCTTAACTAGGGTTTTGTAGGTTAAAACTAATAGATTCTAAAGAAAGTATTTTGAAAACCATGTCTTGCATGTTTCGAAAATTAACTAGAAAGGAGTTCACTAGATGGATCAATCATAAGGCTTGTCAATGCATTTTCCGCGACCTTTCAACAATGCAAAGTTACCAACTGTATTGCAGCGTAATAGTACGAATTTTATCTCTGTAGAAGTATTACTTCATCTAGCGAGCTCATTTTAAATTAATTTTTGAAAGGTACAACACGACGCTAAAAGACTAGATTACTGGTATTTTATTTAGCTTGCTGGTTTTATAATTACTAAAGAAAATGCAAACTAAATGCACTAAACGAGTACCGGTAGTTCGTTTGAACATCCATATTCAACCCACTACTGGATGAGACCTCTCCCAGAGGGAGGAGTTAGTCTACTACTCCCACGCCTTGGGCGTCGCTAAAGGAAGCCAGGGGAGACCCAGACCCCCCAAAAAAATCTATTGGCTCTCTCACTGGCCCCCAACTGTGACAAAACAATTGATTTTTTTTTAATGTAGGGCATTAAACACCTTGTCATTGTCCATATTTGTGTCTCATATGTTTTGTTTTGAAGTACAAGTTACTGCCATATTTGCACATAAATTTACAAAAAGGAAAAAGTAGACCCTTTCTGCTCAACGCGGAAATTAAATTAACGATATGAAATTATCAAAATGAATAAATAATGGTAAGTAATATGTTGTAAAATGAGGATTACCAAAGCAATTCCACGCCTTTCGAGACTTCAATTAGTAGTTCGCTTTTACAAGGGAAGCAAACGTGAGTTGATGTTTAGTTTCTGTAATTCAGTTTCGTCCGAAGGTAATGCGATTGTATGTAACGTGAAGTTGATCCATAATTCCATATCAAACACAGATTAATACCAGAATAGACGATTTTCCTGTTGCACCAACCGATATGCGTGGTTTTTCGTTGTCATGAAACTGCAGGATGAAACCCTTATCATTGAGTTAATATGGATACCAAACTTTGCTGGTATTTATATAAAGTACCAGACTTTATTTTAAAACTGCTCCCGATAAGAACCCTGCAAATATTTTCAGTTATTAGTAACACTTAGCAGGGAAAATAAAATGATAGCTGAGCAAAGCAAATACGTTTTATTTAAAAACTAAAAACGTGTAACGGTTTCACCAACTATCTAAGAACTTGGCTTCATCAGACACAAGAGTATTCCAAGTTGTTATGTAGTTGGCAAAACCGTTACACGTTTTTAGTTTTTAAATAAAACGTATTTGCTTTGCTCAGCTATCATTTTATTTTATCTTGAGTTTATAAAAGCAAAGTTTTGATATGGAAAATTTCTGAGCAGGTAAGTATAGGTTAGGTTAGATTTGGCTCGGGTAGTAATGCGTATGGTCAACAGATACGACTGTAGAAACAGATATAGTAAGTGAAATGCGATTCAGTGTTCCTCAGTTGAACTTTCTGCATAGGGACATAGTAAAATCTGAGTAACAGAATATATATATTTTTATTTTATACTAAAAGATCTACAGGGTGTCCCAAAACAATTAGCCAGACTTCTTATGGGAATCACTTTTCTATTGTGAAAATTTCTTTTCATAAGTCAATAAATGAGATTGTTCATTGTCAAACTTTTCGATGGTGGTAGGACTAGAACTTCAAACGTTTGCTGCTGTTTCGTAGTATTACAGTACTGACTGCAATTATCACTCGGTACAAAATAAACCGCAATAAACATTTATTCGTATATTGTAATGATTATTCTCAAGGTATCTGGGTACTAAAATAAATCAGACGGCAAGTTACCAAAGAAAATGACTTCAGAAAACATTGATAAAAAGGAAATGAAAATATTGGATTTCATCTTACCGGAATATTGTTTACCCAAGTCAGCTTTTCTTCCTAATTGTTTACCGAGTTGACATTGTATTATTGTGATATAAAAATGAAGAATAATATTTAAGGTAACATTAAAGGACAAGAATGTCTTTGCATTATTCAAGTTGAACACAACAATAATTGAAAGAAACTCAGAAAGCGAGGCGCGGTGGCTCAAAGAATAAAATCGGAACTTAATTGTATGACGATGATGAAGCGTATTCTGAATCTGAAGAGGTATTTACATCCAAGTTTTCCTCTATTCAAGCTGTTAAGGAACTGAACAGGGGATTCGTAGATAATAAAGACATTCTTAGAGGAATGATGATCTTAGACTCCAAAAATTAATGATTTCTTAAGCTAAATGTTATTAGATCTATTGAATTATATTATTTCACGGAGGTAGAATATCTGCAGAGAAAGTTTAAGTTGTTACCTACTCATGAAAAAATGAGTGATGAGAAGGCAGAAATGATTTCAAATCTTGTTGAGCTGTTATAAGGATACGAAATGGCTTTTCAGAAAGTACAATGTGACCAGAAATGTTCTTGCTGCTTTTGACGTCGCATGACGTGACCACTGATACAGAAATAAGTGCTTCTTCAGCTGCTGGACAAGCGATCGGGGCGGGAGCGGAAGCATTTACCAAGACTGGCGATTTGCGCATTTACATCAGTCATAGTTCGAGTTGTGGGGAAGACAAATGGAGGTGTCGTTTCTCGTTTGGGGTTGTCTCCTTTATGACTTTAATGTAAGGTGGGCTTCTCCGCAGCCGAATCAAATCACAAAATACATAAAGTCTTTAGGGATAATGCTGTGAATGAACGCATCGCAGGCTTTCTCAGCCGGCACACGGACGTCGATTTGACGTTGAAAATTGGTCACCGTGGTCAGATCAACGTCGTTCGTCGAAATTTTCGACGTCGAAAATTGGTCGCCTTCGTCGAAATGACGTCATGGTCGAAAGTGTCGACGTCAAAAATTGGTCACGTTTGTCGAAATGACGTCTTTGGACGAAATTTTTGACGTACAATTGACGAAGTTGAAAAGGCGTAG
>JAGDQP010036503.1:662-19035 GCA_022664845.1 Lepisma saccharinum | reverse complement strand
ACGTTTTCTGACGTGAAGAACTTGGCTCATGCACTGCCGTGCATGTTGATATAGTCATCATCTAGTGGAAGACGTTGTACGCAGTTGTGACTAGTGAGTATGGCTTCTAAACAATGTTAACAAAACTATCCGTTAACTGTTACTGTTACTAGTTCGCGTTCAATACCAACCAATATTTTATTGAAGTAACAGCAACCAAGAAATTCAGTGAATATACTTTCAACTGGATGTATGACTGCAGCAACTATAACCACCCAGGTACGTTCTCCTCATTACGCATTTGGTGCCTGTTACTGTTCATGTTTAGTAACAGTTTCATAGTACAATACAACAGTTTGCGTAACCAAACCCCTAACATCACGTAGCAGCGAACGCGTGAAAGTACTCCCAAATTGAACGTTGTGCAGCATGCCATATTTGGGGTAAGAAAGCGTAAAGATAGTGAGTGCTCACTAGCGCGGAAGCTAATTGGAAAGTTTAGTTAATGAAGAGGAGAACGTTAATGAAATGAAAATGAATGATGTAAATATATTTTCATTGATAAGATCTAGATTGAATTGAAAATAATCCAATAATTTAAAATCCACGTGCAAATATAGACCTTTGATTTAAGTAATAAAATTCAGCCTGTCAGCCACAAGATAGTACAGAGCCTTTCTTACCTGAAATGCAACAGAACTGAATTGAAATTATTTATGGCCTTTAGGCATCACATATTCAGAACAGAATAGGGTGGGGGAGAGGATGCTGGAAGGTACTCGGCCTGGGCCTAGTTTGTAGATACCATCACAGCATTTTCCAGTTGTGAGCCAGGGAATGCCCTGGAAAAACAATTGCAACAGAAGACAGCAATTCAGGATCCATTTAATTTTCATAAAGACACTTTTGTGATGATGGTTTTACTTTGGACCAGTGCTCGAAGTGAGGAGGGGGCACGCCGTGCCCTTACCTTTTTCATTTTTGATTTGCTGTAACCCTACCCTTTTATTAATGGGAGCTCATTGCCTTTACTTTTAATAACCAATCGCGACCACTAGGTGCAAGCGTAACTTTACTTTTCTAGCCCACTTCTGCAAGCGTACCCTTACATTTTCTAACCCACTTCGAGCACTGCTTTGTACCATGATTATTACGCATTTCCATAAAAGTTAACAAAATATACAACAATGTTGTTGTATATAAGGCAGGGTTTCATTTTAAATAAGTGGTTATATTGATCCTGTATTTTCAGAGCTCGTTCAGCGAAAAAAAAGAATGTAACAATGGAGGCTTGATAATGACCACAGATGATGTAGTCAAAGTTTGCCGGGAAATAGAAAAATGTATTACAACTTAATTTGAATATTATTTGTGGCCTTTATGCGTCTAAGACTCAGGCCGGCAAAGGGGAAGAGAAAGAAAGCGGGAAGGTGTCGGCCAGGGTTTAAGTTGAAGGTACCATCATGACATTTTGCCTGGTGTGACTGAGGAAAACCTCAGTCAGGAAGGTGGGTCGCTGTGATTGAATACACGACCTCCTGAATACTAAGTTAAAGCTCTACCACCGAGCCATAGCTGCTCGGTAAAAGTGTATTTGACGTCTTATGTCTAACATTGTGCCTAAGAAGTATGTGAAGTCAAAAATAGAGAATATGTATCATGCTCATGATATTGTAAATAATGTTGTTCAGAATTTGAATTTGAATATATGGTATTTAGGCATCTCAGGCTCAGGACGGGATATGGTGGGGAAAAGGATGTTGGTCGTCAAGGGCCTAGTTTTGTAGGTACCATCAGGGCTGGAGTGACTAAGAAATCCCCCTGGAAAACCTCAGGAATCTATTAGATGGCTGACAAATCTACCTCTTTCCCTACCTCCAGCCATGTCTTGGAAACAAGGCCACCACAGGTCACCCCGAGTTCTTGGTGGATCTGCCTCAGGCCAACTGTCCCTTAGAGTACGCTTCAACTCTACCCACATATTTTCCATAGGATTGAGGTCTGCTCCACAAGGCGGCCAGTCAATTAACTTAATCTCCAGGCTGCCTTGCAAACTATTCTTGAACCACACGGGAAGTATGTATTGGAGACTGGTCTTGCTGGAACTGAATAACACCATGAGTCTGAAGTACTCGTATTGATGGCACCATGATGTTACTCATGATGTGTAAGTACTAAGCACTGTCCAGGTGCCTTTCAATTCTGTGTAGCTGTCCTGCACCGCGACTGGAAATCCAACCCCAACATGAAATAGATACACGACCACTGCGATTGCAAGCAGCCACATATCGTGTCCTAACCATTTATCGATTAGTTACTTAGCAGAAAAGAAATCTGTACATTCAGCGACATCGTTAATTTCAGCACCAGCTTATTGGAAGAAGGCGAAAAGTTGGTTAGTCCTTTTCAAAACCGTGATAGGACGCAACTACTGCTCGCACTGATAAATGGTAAGTCTTGAGAGAATAGGACATGCTTTATTTTGGCTATGACTGGCTTTCCTCGTGCCAGGATTTAGGATTTACGATAGTATTTTCTGGTGTATAACCGCCGACAGATTGAGTGGCAATACAAATCAGCGGTGATGATGGCTTTCACAAAGTCTTCCATTTTATATTTCACGCAGTCTACGATTCGGATATACACATCATCCTCGTTGTACTTTGCTGCCGTCATTATTGCAGCGGCACAATTATATTATGAAATTCTAAACTTCTTCTTACTTTTTCTGTTCGTAATGTGTCCACATATCACCTACGGTGATAATTTGGGGTCATTGTGTGTACTTGGAGGAGTACGTGAAGTTATGCTGCTACGGGTGGAATGCTTCTGAACAGAGGAATATCTTGTCTCACGCTCAGTTGAAGTTTTCTCCTCGTCTTTCTTTCTTTCCTTAATTACCTTCAGTTTGTTGGTGTGTGTAATTCTTGTAACATTTGTTTGTGTTGTGATTGAAATATCCAACTTTCTCGGTAGTGCGACTATCGTGTTTTATTAAATTTCTTGAGTTCGGTTTTTTGAGGGTGAAGGTTTCCTTGTTACTGTTTTATATTACCGAAGGAATGTGGAGAAAGCGAGGGCGGGTGTTCTAAAAACTCTAATGAGATCGTTTTTATTTTCACTCTTTTGTGTTTGAGCAAGGGTATTTAAAGTATGTAATTATTACGGCGATTGTTTTGGGGAGTTTGCCAGAACCATAGAGATCGTGTAGTTGCATTGAATTGCTGAGGCTTGGTTGTTTTTTTGAAATGATTTTTGGCTAAGTTGCCCAACTTGCAAATTTTGGAGTTGTCGGAAGAGGAATTGGACAGATAGGAGATTTCTTGTTGATTTTGAATTATTGTAAAATTAATATTAAATTAAGTAATCTGTAAAACTTCTGAAGAATAGTTTTTTGAAATTAATTAAGGAAATTTGTGATTGTAATTAAAAGTTGAGTTTTTACCGGATGTGGGTATAACCCTAGAGCGGACGACTAAAGCCTGGCCTTGACTTTTGATCTTGCAAAAATAAATATTTGTTGGTTGAATTAAATAAGAAACTGGAGAAGATTGTGAAATAGTTTCTTCGAATTTTGAATTTTGCTTACTTTTTTGGGACCTGAATGAGTTCATCGTCCCCCCCCCCTCTCCCTCGGTAATTTTGATCGGAATTAATTGAAACCACCTTAGGAAATAACTTTGTACCTAATTGTATTTTGAACTGAAATAAAAGTAGTCAGAAAGCAGTTTTCGCTTCTTGGGAATTAAAATTTTTCCCCAAAAATTTGGATTTGAGATAGAAGATGTATTTGTTTGATGATTAATGAATTTTTATTTGATAATTTGGAAAGGATAAATATAGTGGATTTATTTTGTTGATTATTTATATATTAAGAAATAAATTTTTGAAAATTCTGATTGAATTTGGAATTGATTATTTATGTAGAGAAATTGGTGAGATTGATTTTTTAAATATTTTTGTTGATTAAAAGAACATATTTATTGTTGCTGACCAAAGGAATATATTTATTGTTGTAACCTAAAGGAATATATTTATTTTTGTTTACCAAAGAAATATTTGTAAGTCACGGATGGAGCCATGTTTTTCTTTTTGATTCGTAATCATTTTACCGAATTCTACCGTTGTTTCTCAGGTCCATATAGCCGGTACAGCATCTTGTTTACCTCAGTATATATATATTTTTTAATTTCCATCCTGAAATACTTACCATAATATCGAATGGAGGTTACAAGTCCCAATTGTAAGAACGCGTAATGCTAGGTTACAAGTCCCAATTGTAAGAACGCGTAATGCTAGGTTACAAGTCCCAATTGTAAGAACGTGTAATGCTAGGTAAAAGTTACATTATCCAGGTCAATTTCACGTGTCATTTTGTCGCACAGGATTAGAGTTATCCCAAAAACGACTTAGACATTGGGTTTCTTGAAACATTCGATTAATATATCACATGATCCACTTACTTTTTAAAAAAAATGATGCATAGTCAGTATCAATTAATAGTCATTTGTTTCCAATATATGTAAAAGTTTATAAAACAAAAGGCGTTTTCCGTACCCTGTATTCGATTTACTTTCTCTCTACGTTCTAACTTTCTCAGGTTCCCTGTCGTTATTTGTTGACGACAGCACCTATAATATTGCCTGTGAAGGTTTACCTAGGCACTGTACCTACATACGAATTTTCATCAAAATCGAGCTCGGTCACCTGGCGAGTATTCCTTGTTAACGGGAAAATATCGAAAATGTCCCTGGTTTATTCCACCTGCGACCCTCTCCCCAAATTCCTAGATCCGCCACTGGCATATTTTATTATAATTTAATGTTGTGGCTCTATTATTTGTGCGTTGTTTAATCCATTAAACTTTATCATAGGTATGTATGTGAAGTTGGCAAACATTGCAAACGAGAAACGATTTGTGTATCAAGTATGCGACTAGCCTCGGTTTCAAGTTACGGAGGGCATTAAAAAGTATTCTCCGAGAATACAAGAAGAATATTCTAGTTGGTTACTATGTTAAACAACTACCTGCTAAAATCATACTAACGTGAGGGGACTATTGAAATTGTTATTTATTCAAGGCAAAGGATTACCACGTACTTTGTTTTGGCAAATGAAAGATTAAGAAATTGATATTTTCATTTACTTTTGACTTCCTAGAGACGTGAAAAATATTACATAGTTTATTTACACACGATTTCTCTAATTTTGATTATGCTAGACTGTTTATTCTTGACTTCATTCTTCAAATACGCTGATAGAAAGAACTATGTGCTACAGGTCAATTATACAGATTAAAAGAATTAATATTATCAAGATTACATCGTTCTAGCAAAGGTCACTGTGCTCAGTGATATTGCCATCCGTTGGGAGGTCCATGGAAACCTATTGTAACATCAGTTAGTTTTGGCTACCCATAAAACATCCTTTTTGTAATGATTAGTGTCCATAACTCAAATCAGTGAGGGGCCGCGGTGGCTCAGATGGCTAGAGTGCTGACCTCCGGTGCCTGGGGTCGTCGGTTCAAACCCTGCTCATGCCTTGTGGGTTTTGTGGTGGACAACCACAGTGTGCGTGCTATTCTCGGGGCTCTTCAGTTTCCTCTCACTTTCTTTATTTCATCAATCATCCTACCATCATCCATACGTCCTAAGACAAAGTTGCCAAAGGCATTACAAATTAAATTCAAATAAGTTAATTTTGGACTTACTGACTTTTACCAGAATGACGACTATATATTCAAAGTATTAAAATAAAAAAGTGCCTTACTTACCTCGTATGAATTCCCTGTTCCAAAATAAATAGGTACAAACGCCAACCAGATTATACAGGTAGTGTACATGGTAAATCCGATAAACTTGGATTCATTGAAGTTTTCCGGAATTTTCCTCGTTTTCACAGCATAAACAGTGCATGTTGTTATAAGCAACATATTGTAGATTTGTGATATTAAGAATGAAGAGTCTTTCATTTTACATTTTAAAATTACTTGTGTTCTGTCAGGATACTGGAAACGTGTTCCAGGAGGCTCCATTACTAACCATACTACCGTAGCTAACACTTGCACTGAAATCAGAAAACACGTTATTATAACCTGAGACTTAGGGCTGATGAATCCTGGCCGCCTGGCAGATTTCGATGCAGAGTCAAATATGCGTGAAATTCGATTGGTCTTTGTCAGTAAGGAGCCATAAATTATAGAAAAGCCAACACCAACGCCGAATCGTTGAATAATGCAGGTAATGGTGGTAGGTTTAGCCAGTAAGGCGAAAGTGTTAAGGTAACATAACAAAATTCCACCAAGGAGCATATAACTGAGTTCCCTTCCTGATGCTTTCACTAATGGGGTATCATTGTACTTAACAAAAAGAGTTATCACTATCATTGTGAGTATTATCCCAACACATGATATACAGATGGGGATAATTGCAAGTATAGAATTCCAGCGCATGTACTGTTGATCTAAATCATAACAGGAAAGTTTGTCTTCATACGGCCATCTTCCCCAACCACAATCTCGACATGTAAATTCGTCATGTACGTACTCCCAAGCTTCACATTCATCACAGATCCAGCAGCAGGTGTCGTCCTGGAAAATAAAATGAACAAAACTCTAGTTGAAAGTAATAACCAGTCTTCAAAGACATTAGAGAGAGTCAAATGAAAGTGATTCAGTCTTGTTCACAACCGCATTGTTTGCCTCACTGACCGTGCCAAGTGTTCGTAAACTTCGTATGACGCAATTTTGCCTGAGTTCTGTAGTTGATGCATGGTTGTTGAGGCGAGTTTCTGCAGAATCTGATCCGTATTGCTTAGAATATTGGTATACATCGCGATTGACGCTCCTGCAGAACAACAGCCTGACGTGGTTATACTTTTGACGATCTGATATGTTGTGCAAAACTATATTTATCCCATTATGACCATAGTTCATGGTCAACATTGTATTTTATTTGTCACACTGAAGCTATGGGGCAAACGTCTCTAGTGAAGACGTAAAATTTGCAGAGACGGCCTGAGAGGGAAAGGAAGCTCTTGGGGCACTACGCCAAACACAACGGCAACGGCATGCATTTGTTAGAGAAGATCGGTGTCTGAATATTGATGCGTTTGCCGAACGTGTGAACATCAGTCGCAACTCATAAACACCATCATAGACCTCATAGATAGACTTAGCACGCTTCCCCATTTCTTGCTGCGCTAAAACTAATTAGTTTTTGTTCAGAGCACGTGATTTTGAATTCATCCGCTAGGTAGCATAGACCTCATAATAAAATATGAAGTCTATACTAGAGCTACTTTTCGGATTGAGTTCAAAATCACGTGCTTTGAACAAAAACCTAATAGTTTTAAAGCAGCAAGAAATAGCGTAGCGAGCTAAATCTATCTATTATGAGGTCTATGGCACCATTAACCATTGAACGAATTCACATTTTCGTCCGACACCGATTTTCAGGAGGCATCAAGATGAATTCTAAGTCAGTAACCAATAGATATCTATGAATATGGAATCACCAAACTCGTTAGTCAGTGGGATAAATACTGTGATGGTGCTGGAAACGTTTTTTTAAAATAAAAGTACGTTAAACTTTCTAAATATAATTGCTTGACTCACTTTCATTTGACTCACCTCCAGATCTGCACATGAATATACACGTATAAATTTTAATTGATTCCTATGATTTTAAAAGTGTTTTTGTACCGGTAGTCAGTTTCCGTGTTTAATTTTAGACATTTTACTCAATACCTCTTCGATAATACAGACTAAGCACATTCAAAACGACAATAATAACGTATCTTTGAGATGATGAAATCAATTTGTAGCCTTAGCAACGACTATTGTTGATAGAATCTTTGCGATTTCCCAAGAGATAGCATAATAATAGAAGACTAATTTTATCTTGCGGAGCAAGTATATTATGAATATAATGCCTTATAGAGTGTATAATAATTATCTATCTATCTATCTATCTATCTATCTATCTATCTATCTATCTATCTATATATATATATATATATATATATGGGAGTGTGTGTGTGCATGTGTGTATGTACATGTGTGTGTGTGTAACTTTGTCCAGTTTTCTCTGATGTATGTAATATCGAATAAATAGGGTATAAAGTAGTCCAACTTTTAAAAGCAAGAAAGTAAAAGTGATTAAGGTTTTCCATTTTCAACACAATACAAAGTCCTTCATTCGTTTATTCAGTTTGGAAACATCAACTCTTAGTGGTGTGATTTTATATCTGATACTCTGAGACAAGCGATACATTGGAAAATTATTTTTAACAAAGGAGTTAAAAATTAACAAACTGATAAGAACAATTTTCATTGCTTTTCACGACACATAGACCTATGTAGTAACATCAAGACATATTTTTGTTCGCAGGAAAATTGTCACCTGTCATATTAGAATGAAAACTGTCTATTTAATTCAGAGAGACCGCTTATGATATCCAGCGTCTCCTCCTGTAATGACTGCACTGAAAATCAAAGTACACTTTAAGTGCACGATATGACACGAAACACTTTCACAATATGTTCCACTTTTACCACATTTTTAGTGCATAATATATGAACTTTCCGTGAAATTAATATGAACTAGTGCACAACATATGAACTTTTAGTGTGATGATACCAAATTCATTCACAAAATATTCAATAGTGGCAAATGTACTAAAAGTGATCTGCAAACGTGCTCTGGATAATGCAAACGTTGGTAAATGTAAACGTAATGTGTGCAAAATATGCACTAAGGGTAAGAAGCTAGTAAAAAGATACATGGAGCACAAAATAGGCTCACAATGTTTCAGTAGGTTTACATAAAGTTCACATGCGTTGATATAAAGCTAATTTTTGTGAAGTTGTGTGTGCTTTTTTGTGCCAGAAGATTCTCAGTCTGTGCCTTTAGTATTCCTTTTAGTACCAAAAACACATGCCACAGGCACAGTGATTATGGGAAGAGACACTAGGTGGCAAAAACTGTCTATCTGAAGTAAAATGTCAGTTCTCATTGGGATGTAGCATGTGCCCTTTCCCACTGAGCCCTTCAAATGTTTCGTGATTTTTTTCATATTGAGTCTAATGTACTGATGTACCCTTTAAGTAATACGTTTCATTTCTGAGCAATGTTTGTGATAAGATAATGGTTTTCTACGTAGAAAAATAAACTGTTTGTTCTTATGAATCCATTTCCCCTTGATTTTGCTTTTATAAACCATGCAATAATAGTACTTTTTGATTCTGTCATGTACCTAGAATTTGAATGCAACTCAGAAAGACCATATACCTACTTGCTGGTAATGGTGTAGATATAAAGTTTAGCATAGTATTTTACCACAATAGCCATTTCCATGAAATAACTCTTCCTGTAAAAACAATATTTTGTGGCATGTGCCTGTATTCCACTGGGCCACTCAATTCTTAACAGTGTTTCCTTTAGTTCACGTCCTTTCTTTCATTCACTGAATACGGTTTACGGTACAACACCATGAATCAAATTTATGATGCAGAATTGTTGTCATATTTGAGTTGAATTTAACTTAATTATAACGTATTTATGACCTTTAGGCATTTTTGGATAAGGCTAGTATAGAGTAGAGAAGAAGAGGAAAATTGGCCACAGACTAGTTTAAAAGTAACTTTCCGGCGTTAGTCTAGTGCTATGAGGGAAATTCCTTAAGAAAGTCAAACAGGATACCCAGTACTGGATTCAAACCCAGGATGTCCAGTGCTCTACCATCTGAGCCACGCATTTTTAACGTTTATATGATAATTTGATTTCTGTGATTACTTAATACGAATTAGAAGCCACACAACTCTATAGTCAGAGGGGAATTCGAGGTCAATATAAGCTAAACCAAGCCGTGTATTCATTCCGTAATTTATTATAAAGCTGACAAGGTAATTGCACTTAACTTTCTATTGTAAACACTGAAAATCACCTGGCACAAGAAGAACAGAAAAACTTCATCAAAAATGAATGTAAACTTTATGTGAACCTACCGAAAAAAGTGTGAGCTTTTAGTGTGCTCAATGTGTCTTTTTGTTGGCTTCTGGCCCACGGTGCACATTAAGTTCATATTTACTGTAGTTCACATTATCTATATTTCGTTTTGACTTCACTTTAAGTACATTTGCCAATATTAAGCGAACATTTTGTGCATAAATTGTGTATCAGTACACCAGAAGTGCATATATGATGTATTAAAAATGTGCCGTAGTTCATATTAATTTCACGAAAAATTAATATATGATGCACTAAAAACGAACAAAAACGGGAACATATTGTGAACTTTTTTCGGTACATATTGTGAACTTTACGTGTACTTTAGGTGTGCTTTGATTTTCAGTGTAGTTTTTAGTGTTTTTGTGTTAAGTGTCAGCTGTTATAATAAATTACGGAATTCTAGCCTGCAAGGTCATAGAAGGCAGCCTAGCATCCTAGTTCAGACAACCACTAAGGTCAGCAAATCGCGGCCTTTTTTTTATTTATTAATTCGGATCAGCAACGGGTAGGTATGCGGGTTCGTTCAGTTTCACCAGTTTAATGCTTGTATCCTACCTTAAGGAAGGCTCTGGCCACATCCTCTACTGGCTCCATCCCAGCCCGAGAAAAAAACATGCCAAAAGACCATAAATAAATTAGCTTCAATTCAATGCTTGGTCATTACATTTAGACTAACTGAGTATTTCTAATAAAATATCATCTTTTTAATATGTCTATGTATCAGAAAATAAATTTAGTTTAGAGTACCCATTTTAGTATCATTGAATGTGAGAACAAGAAATGAAAGTAGTTTATCAATGAATATGCACTAGTGCCCCTTATAAAAGAATCAAAGTTTTTCACAACATAGCTGGAAATATAAAGTTTAAATTGTTCTTGACGCTTCTTCTAGTTTTCGTTTACTGAGCCACAAGAAGCAGGAAAACGCGGAAGAGACAGACAAAAAAATTATTCATTTTAGTTTACTTTTAACTCACATTTACATCTCACATAAAAAAGGAATTAACAAGCCGTTCGGAAGAGGTATAGTCGCCAAAGAGATTTTAATAGAAATTTCTAAATGCTATTCAATTGTATGACAGTTGAGTGAAGACTATCCGTTAAGACTTTCTCGATCACGAAAATATAATTATATCTTGTCTAATCTGTCCAATATTCCTATTGGACAAAAAAGCAAAATCCTGACAAAGTTAGAGGATTTCTGAAAAACTTTGTTTATGATATTTAGCAATTTGTTCAAATTACATAAGAATTTTACACAAATCCCTTTAGAACAAAACTTCCTGCAACGTACATTGTACTAAAATAATAAACGAAGGATGGTAAGAAGGTGCTGAGTTGATCGCTGAGTTTTTCCGGCGACATAGTCAGAAGAGTAGCAGTAAGAAAGAGCCAGCACTGAGTTTTGCCGGCGAGAGTTGATCACTGAGTTTTGCCGGCGAGAGTTGATCGCCGAGTTTAGCCGAGTATCACCTGTTTTCCAACTAAGAAATGGGTGAAGTGTTTCTCCTGCGTTTCTCCTGCGTTCCTGCGCACAGTGCTTGGGGTCGTCGGTTGGAGACCTGCTCATGCCATGTTGCCTTTGTGGTGGACAAACACCGTGCACATGAGGTTTCTCAAGCTCTCCCGTTTCCTCCCACTTTGTTCAATCCACCAATTCTCTCATTAGCATCCATCCATCCTGAGCAAAAGTTGCCTAAAGGCCTTAAAATTAAATTTAAAAAAAATCAAATATAGGACACCTTAATTGGATAGAATATATTTCCATATCTTATAGATTTATAGATATATTCATTTTTTAGATTGTTGCACGTGAAAGATATGGCTTAATATGAACATGAAAACAAACTTCCAGACCAATATTAAAGTATAATCTGTATATTTCTCTCTTAACATAAACTATTTTCAAATACTAAATCCCACGTTGTTCATTATGATAATTCTAAATTTTACATGTGTATTTACCATAACCCATGTCCCTTGTATCCTGTGTAACGCATCACATCACCATACCACAACATATCACTCTAAAAGTAGCAAATGTTTCTTTTGACTATTTTCACATTTTTAGAACGCAAAACCAATAACGTTTGAAACTATTGTAATAGCTGCTTCAGGTAATTATTCTCAGTGCACAGTACCATTTAATTATGCGGCGTATATTCCCCTTTCACTGTAGGTAGAACGATAGACTATCTCATATGTAAATATTGACGTCGTATGAGAGTTTCATCCCAACACTTACTTTCATTAGTCCCTGGCATTTATTAATATAATAAAGAAATTATATTCATAAACTTCTATATTATATATTCATAATATGAAGAACCATATTTCCTCACACCCGGCTAAATTGAGAAAAAAATATAAAAGTATTAACACATATTTCAAGAAAAATGTAGGCCCACTTTTAAACAGATTTCCTGGAGAATACATTTTCTTTTTTACTTTTAGTATTCTGATTATGAAAACAATGTGTTATACCTAAATTATATAACAGACCTGGATCCATTGGTTACTCATCATTCATTTACGCGAGACACTTTTGAAGAAAATATCAAACACTTCATCTAACATGTATTGAGATATATATGAACGGGAGTGTCGTTGCAAGTGACTGAGGGTAAAGTTGTTTAAGATGAGACGAGTCATAAGAGAGGACAGTGGCAACACTATCTCGAAAACTTCATCGCGTCGCTACTGCTTAGTCTCAGCAACAAAAATTCTCAACAAACGTATAGTTAATGTTAGAGAGATAAAAAATGAGGAATAAGAATAGCATGCGTAACTATGGACTATATTTTTAAAACTGTTTTTGAGGTATGCAAAATGAGTTTTTTCTGTCGTTTGAGCACAGTTACGAAGATTTTTAACATGTGAATAGCTTATAGTTCAAGAAATGTAGATGAAACAATTTAAAGCCATGTAAGATTTAGCTATTTGTAAAAGGTAACGAAAACTGAAACGGAAGAGATGTTGTTGAAACGAGATACGCACACAGTTTTTAAGATGGAGAAGTGTCCTATCTTAGAAATATCGGAAAACATGGTCACGAGCAATACAAGTAAGCACAGTAATGAATCTTACGTAGTCTCCTACACTGTAAATAAGAAAGGTGTAACTTTACACCAAAAAGGTGGCAGCATTTTGGTTCCACCTCAAGGTGTAAGTGAAGGGTGTAAAGTTTCCACCGGTTGATATGTTACATCCCAAAGGTGTAAAGAATTGATTTCGCACAAGGTGTAAAGTTGCACCCAAAAGGTGTTAAATTTTGCCCCAAAACTATCACCCCTGGGGTGTAAACAAACACCTTTGGGGAGTAACATCACCGCCTTTACTTACACCCTGAGGTGGAACCTAAATGCTGCCACCTTTGGTGTGTAATTGACAAGTTGGAAGGTGTAACGGAAAAGGAAGGTGTAACATTACACCTTAGGGTGTAAATGCTTCCACCCGAAATGTGTAATGGAATATGCTCCCACCGAAGGTGCTCCGCGTTCCCACTGGTGCATGCTGGTTGCATAACGTTACCTGCAGTGCATTGTGTTGATCTGTATATTGCTTTACATGCACGCCTGTAGTCTCTAAATATTGGGTTCAATTGGCGGATTGAATCAAGAGTAGCATACGTGAAAGGTTATGCAACTTTTCAGATGTAACTGCTGACTACATCATTTCGCATGATGGACTAGTGCTTCAAATTTTGTTTTCTTCGTGTTTGAGGAAAAACATACTAACAGGTAAAGACAAAGTGAAAACAGCCCATCATGCGAAATGATGTAGTCAGCAGTTACATCTGAAAAGTTGCATAACCTTTCACGTATGCTACTCTTGATTCAATCCGCCAATTGAACCCAATATTTAGAGACTACAGGCGTGCATGTAAAGCAATATACAGATCAACACAATACACTGCAGGTAACGTTATGCAACCAGCATGCACCTGCGGGAAGGGGGAGCACCTGAAAGGTGTTTTCTTACACCTTCGGTGGGAGCATATTCCATTACACTTTGACAAAGTCTTGATTAAAAGTGAAAATGCATACAATGAACGTGCATCATTTACTATTCTACAAGTTGTACACTTTTAACAAAATTAAGAAATTTCTCTGACTTTTCCTTGTCACAATTTACAATATTAAACGTATCCACTCAAGTCAGGCATGTTTTTGTAATGAAAATGAACATATGAAAGTTTCAGAAAAAACATAAAAGATCGCACCGGCGCACTTACCTTACTAAAGCAAACTAATCTAACTTTACCTAACCTGAAATCGGTATTTAGTATCGTCACCGCTGCTTTTATCCTTGTGTTCGGAAAGTGATTTGTTCGACGTCCGTGGCTATTTGAAGGATGTTTTTCTCTGTTGCACAAGGTTTATACACGACCTACTTGGGAGTACGTACCGTCTGTACGGGAGACCGTTAGTTCAATTCTCAGGAGTACCGGTACCGTGGCTGAATGGTTAGTATATGGCCAGTGATCTGGGAGATGAGGCTTCGATTCTCAATCAATATATGGGGGATGGGGTCCGCGACAAAGTAGTGAGGTTTTATCCGTGTTGGTTTACTTTTCGTTATGGGTGGGGTGGGGGTATGGGGAAGACGTAACCCCATTACGATGAGATTCTTATTTCCGCTTTTTGGCATATAGGCGTACGCTGTGTAAACGGTTAGGTTTCCTTAGCCCTGTACTTGTGCAAGGACTGCGAGAGTTCCATAGAAGGTAGAAGGAAGTGCAACTTAGTGGAAGTACCCTGTCACTCCTCCTCCTGTCACTCACATTCACTTTGTTGCACTTCCATCTACCTTCTATGGAACTCTCACAGTCCTTGCACAAGTACAAGGGTCAAGTTCCGAAGTTGGTGGGACGGTCCAGGGTAGATACCAAAACCCATCCTAACCTAACCTAATCTAACTAAACCTAACCTTCTTAGTTAACCTAAATTTCTTAAATTTTCGTAATTTTAGTGAAATTTTTCGTGCAAAACCAGGCGGCCCACCAACTTTAAAATAAATGCCCAGTGCAAGATACAGGGATCATTCGATCATGCTCCCGGTATTTCGTATCGTCACCACTGTTTTTATCGACGCAGAAAAAACACACAAAATAAGAAAAAAATACAATTTTTTTGCTATACATTAACATACAAGTAGGTTAAGTTATGTTGACAACGGGGGCTGATGATACTAAACTTGCTCCCTGAAATCAGTAGGCCTATCTATACCTGTGGCAATGTTCTACCCAGTGTTACGGAAATGTTATTTCGCAGTAATGCCAAGCGAAGTCATGTATGAAACATGTTGGTTTAAGAGCGATCTAGAACCATCCCATTACCTCCCGCGTGTTGTAGTCTACTTGTGCTCAAGGTTCAAAGCTGTAGCAGAAACAAGTGCACCTCGTGTTCAAAGCTTTGAGAATTAAATATAACAACGTCTATTCCAGCTTTGAATGCTGCATGCAAGGGTTACTTGATTATAACGTTCTTAAACGTAATAAGTACTAATCACGGAGTAAATGGTACTGACAAGCCTTTATCCTCCCTTTGAACGAGACAAAGGCTCTCGTATACTGTAACTCATTTTTGCTCCCTGTATAGAGTCTCTTTACTGATTACAATCTTAAATAATAAAAATGTTAATCTCAAAGAAACTAACATTATGATATGTTATACTTAACCTGTAATAATTCGGTACAATATTATTTATACCCAATGTAATTCTGACCAAAACTGCACATAAAACGCGCAAAGTAATTCAAGTTATTACGTCAGTTTCCGCCACTACGTGAATCAACAAGTTATGCTAATTTCTTACACCGCCCTCTATTATTTACACTTGTCGTATTTTTCATTTAAAGACTAACGTTAAAAATATTTACATTTGAAAAGAATACTATATTTGCATACCTGACAATAATATATACTTACCAGAGTAATAAAACGACTAATGTGATCTTCCTGATTGAGCAGTTTACACCTCTGCGTAATCGTTTACTCCCTAGCCTACTAACTTTACACCCTTTTCAAAGGATGTAAAGTAACACCTTATGCCTGCCTTACACCTGTATGTGGAATGTTAACACCGAAAGGGTGTATACGTGGCACCTAAGGGTGTTTCGTTCACAAAAACACCTCATAGGTGCTACATCACACCTGAAAAGGGTACTTTGGGGTGTTTCATTACACCATATGATTTACAGTGTACCTAACGATTCATCACCATCCCTTGTCAGCGATACTCTAGTCTACTCTACCTTCAGCATTTGAGGATCAATCATCAATTGCTATCGATAATTATGATTTGAATTACACCAAAACCGCACCAAATATCGTCTGAAGACGTAAGTCCACTTTCTATATTGAGTACGTCAATCAGTACAATCAATTCAATAGTAAGAGTTACAATGGTAAACTCCTTTCCATCTAAAAATATGCTTGGACGAAACTTCAAACTTCTAATAGACCTACAAAGATTGAGAAAGTAGCCACTAGAAGTTACCAGAAGGATGATGGACCACAGCAAAGCATCAATTTCTGGAGTAACTACGCAGCAGAAAATAAATAAGCCGAAGGCGAGGAAGAGGAAGGATTTGTATTGTTTGGGGTGCAAAGGTCCCTGAAGCACGTCGATTGAAGAGTGGATTCAACTCATAGGTCATTAATTTTGTTGAGATGCAATACACCAACTTAGGCTCTGTTTCACAAGATGGAGCAATTGTAATGTTCTATTTCTAAACACGTGTTATTTTTAATTCTTTTAAATGTACGAATCTTAAGAACATTGAAGAAGAATGTCCAAGATTTATGTATTTTCCTCCTTAATAATACATTCATATGTTTAAAAATAAATAGGTATTCTAAAATTTGCTCTACTTTGGTAACTCCTTTAAGTATTCAATAATTCGCTACTTGTTACACAATTTTTAGTTTGGAACAATTAACCAAGGAAAAGCATAATGATAGAGTAAACATACCTGCTGCATTTTAATCTTGCCAACACCACAAGGTAGAGAGCACACAGATGTCGGTACAGACTGTGAACCCCGATTCCACACCAAGTCATCTATATCCAACTCTAAGGAGTTGAACCACTTTCCCACAACCTGGAAGAATGTTAAAATTCTTTTGATCCTTAGTAAATAAATCAGGTCATTATTCATCAACTATTAATCAAGCAATTCCCATTGACTTAGATACAAAATAGGCCTTTCAACTTACATTCATAAATTATTAAAGATTATTTTGATCATATAGAATCACAATTAAGTTAACAAATGTGTACTTTAAAGATTATTTTTCCAGTCAAAGATCAATATATAAAAAAATGAACTAACTGATTACATCATGAAATCTATTCGTACAACTGAAGTTTCATAATAATCACATCTCTGTTATAATCAGCAAATAGTGTTTACGACAGACATAAGCAATCTTTAGGTATATTTGCTACACGCAACATGTTGACTTAATAAACAATATAGCTTTTCTAAAGTTTCTTGGAGAAGTTTATAGATTTTACACAGCAAACAATTATTTCTCAAAACTGAGAAAAATGTTCTTATCTGTGCAACCAGAACTGTTTTTTTAGAAATGAGATACGAGCATTCACATTTGATTGAAAATTGATAAGATCACTGACCTTATTTCCAAACTGGTATACTCTTATTTTAAATTAATTGTGAATGCTAATGTCTCATTTCTAATAAAATGGTTTTTCGGTGCATAAATAAGAACATTTTTCTCAGTTTTAAGAAGACAATACCGTTTAGTCACCAAATGAAAGAACACGAGATAGTTTAGCCTAAAAATTGAGAACAATGGATTAAATAAATGCATTGATTAATAAGAAAGCAGTTATAATGATATTTAAGAAAATGGCCAGAACAAAGATACAACATTGTAAGCCAAGCCGGAAAAACGAAACAAACTATAGCGACATCTACCATACTTCATGGAACGTCTACCGCTGAAAACTACAGTAAAAGTACGTTCAAAAGCTGTTCAGGAAACAACGTGAAAATGGCATACTAAACGTGATTATGTGTTAGACGCGAGGGTACCAAGTAGCGCGAATACACGACAATTCATGTTTTCAGTACACATTAGCATTTTTACTTAAATATTCAAATACATGAACAGTATAGTATCATTGAAATTTTAAGCGTACAGTAATTACTGTTTTTATAAACGTACAGAAAATACTTTCGCGATTCTTTATTATCGATCTTCATGTAGACAACGATCATGTGATTTACAATATATCGAATAGGAAAGGAGCTGTTTGTTTAAATAATCACTCTAATCATACCTACAGTGAGAACAAGGAACTACAGTACAATGTTCTTTTCCCTTCAGTTGTTGGTAAATAAAATGAAAAAAAAA
>JAGDQP010036502.1:0-13850 GCA_022664845.1 Lepisma saccharinum | reverse complement strand
AAACCTTTTATCTGTATCCTTGAATAAAATGACATGTTGAAAATGTGTGTAATGCAAAAAAATACAACCTGGCTTTTCTAACATATTTAATTGACTAAGAGAAAAGCCGAAAATCACTTGTGTTTTGTTAAATCAAGAACACATAAGTCCTCGCTGGGAATAGAACCCCAGCCTTTCCAATGGTAATCTGACGTTCTATTAAGTAGACCACCAGAAATGTGCTGTTATGTTTTATAATTGGTTGTAATTGACACAGTAGCTGATAGATGGGAGAGCTCGGATTCATCTCTTTTAAACGTTACCAACTTTCGGGAAAGTCTTTATGCTATTATTTATAAGTAACGAGCAATTGACATTCAGGATCGCCTATTAAATTTCAGCATTTTCCGGTGCGGTCAAGTTCATGATTGTTCTAGATATTGTCAATATTGCTCGTTTTCGTTGAAAATGATAGATCACATCCCAAGATCAATTTCACTAACAGTGTTTTCAAAGTTCATTGTTAAATTTAAATTCATTTATGAGCTTTCGGTATCTCAAGGTTAGGTCGGGATAGAGTGGGAGAGAGGTTTTTGGTTTACAGTCAGCCAGGGTCTGGACTGTAGGTACATACAAACCTCTGATTTCGAGAGTCTATACTTATTTTGGATTTGAGTTTTCAATTTATCTATATCCTTTAGGGATCTACAACTCCTGACAGAGTAGTGCAAAAAATACGGGAACGTCGACAAGTGGCTAGGTAGAAGTTGTTATCAGGCTTTACCTGGTGTGGCTGAGGAAAGCCCTAAGTTGAAATATTACGCAGTTTGCTACGATACCGCATTAACGAGAGTGTAAATGTTCGGCTGCTGACTTTGTGAAGTATCATTTTTGTGTTTAAGTTCCGGTGTTTGTAGGCTCAGATCTCGTAAATTATCCCGAGATGTTTGGCTCTGTTTCTCAATTATTACTTCTGATACTGTTTGTCCCTTCTCCGTTTCACTCACACTATCTTCTTTAATACTACCAAAACCTTCTAATACTTGTGCTTCTTAACTTAAATCATTCCTTGATTAGCTTTCTGTTCTTATTTTTCTTTCTTCCATTACATCCTCTGCTGATAGACATGAGTCAGTTTGTGCCAAATTTTCTCTATTTAAACGTTTTTTGTGTGTGAGATTGTATATCATTAAACAGTATTTGTTCCTGTTTTGATTTGATTTCCTCCATTGATTTCTCTAGGTACTTCTGAGCTCCAGCAAATTGTGAGTTCCTTTTATCTGGTCACTCGTTACTTCCTGTTTAGCCTCCCAAATACATTA
This sequence comes from Lepisma saccharinum, assembly GCA_022664845.1. Taxonomy (NCBI): domain Eukaryota; kingdom Metazoa; phylum Arthropoda; class Insecta; order Zygentoma; family Lepismatidae; genus Lepisma; species Lepisma saccharinum. The sequence goes on along the minus strand of JAGDQP010036502.1, from coordinate 12,549 downwards.
CAGAACTTTCTGAGGTTTAATTGTCGAATATTCTATGTTGATAATGTTCTTGTTATTGTGTAGGGTTATAACTTTCCATCTCTATATTCATTAACTTTTCTTGCCAACCTGAGAATACTTTATCTGAGCTTCCTAATATTACGTAGGGTAAAGCATCTTGAGTAACCAAAATTTAGGTTGTAGATTTCCATACGTCCAATTTACCGTCATTTTCCTCAGTATGTTAACTACACTTCCTCTTAGAGTACGTATGTTTCTTCTAAATGGAATACAATTCCTTTCAATATTTGAGGATTCAATTTAATCTACCAGTTTTTTAGCGCTTCGTTGTCTAGTGAAACCTCTATAACTCGATGATATAGTTTCAGCTTAATTACTGGAATATCACTGGTTCTTATATTCGATTCGTTTAAAGATACTTGTTCTTCTATCACATGTTCAATCCACTTGTTTTCAATGGTGCCTATGCCGACTTTGATCTTTCCCTGATCTTCATTAAGACTTGAGTGTTCCGATTTCGGTCCAATTTCATATTCTTTATCCCATGGGTAGCATATTTTGCCTTAGCGAACCGAGACCACAAAACTTACAATCAATCATGAGTTGAATAGACTTGTTGACATTCTGTTGTCTTTATGAGCTTGTGGATTGGCAGCCGTATAATATATTTCGAATGGTTCATTTTATGATTCTCGAGATCGTGATGTTAGAATGCTATTTTGATTTTCTGTAGAGTCAAATTTCGTGGCTAACCTTATTGCGTTTTCAAATGATTGTTCTTCTTGCAGTAGCCCTTAACGCAAGGAATGGTCTGTCACTCCTAATATTAGTCGACTGATCTCTGCTAGCTTCTTCTTCAAACGCTCCAAACTTACATATTGCTGCCCCTTTACGTGATGAGGAAATTCATTAGTAAATTTACTATCATACCCTTTGATCCATTTTATGACATTTGTGTCTCTCTGTTCATATATTATGACGATTAAGGTACGGAGTCAACAAAAGTTGTTCCAGTTCATCTAGTTTCACTTTCGTAACATTTTTAGGCCTTACTGGCTTTTTTATTGTCCGAAACATTTGTGAAGAAATAGCAGACAATAACATGCGAACTTTTGTATCTCATGGAACATCATGCACTTGACTATATATTTGATATTTTTAGACTTAATTTGTAATACTTTCTACCGTTCCGTCAAAGGCAGTAAATATTACGATTCGTGATTCCATTTCCTTCATTCTTGTGCGTGAGTTTCTTGTTATTTATAATGTGGATGCTAAATTATTTTAAGCTGAAATGTAAATTTCCACTAAATTTGATTGTATTTGTGTCCTTCTGATTAGATCGTGTACTATCTTAGTATTAGCTTAGATATTTAATTAATAAAGCACTGATTTGCTGACTTTTGTCAAGTTAAACATTAGTTTATAATGTCATTTACAACATATTTACAACACTGCCATCTACAAAGGAAATCCAATGTTCCTCTCATTTTTAAAAGTAATATCATTAGAAGAATAGCCATTTAGTATATTATCAAAAAAGAATATTTATTGCCAAAATATGAATTTCATAGGAAGTCAAAATTATAGCGCTCTCAATAATCTTCTTTCATGCTAAATTCACGCTGGTTTTATCAATAAACTTTAAACTACTCATTGTTGCCTAACCGTCATATTTTATATCCTTTGAAACCTTACTAAATAAACTAACTTCTATTTCACACCCTAACTCTAGGCTAATGCTCAGATAGTACCTTCAACATAAGCCCTGATCGACTTCGTCCTTATATTTCCTTTCATACTAGTTTACGGTTTTTGTTCTTAGAAACAGAAGAATTCATATTTATTTTTTGTTAGTTTAAAATATAGTTCTGAATATGTATATGCTTGAACCAAAATGTCTAAAATCAGAAAATATAATTCAATTCAATATAGGATTATAGTTACAGACAGGAGAATTTAATGAATAGAAATGTTTAAATTTCGTGAGTGACAATGTTAAAAATTCGTGAGTACAAGGGTAAAGTTCCTGCGTAGCGAAAAATAAACAATTGTTTCCAATGACATTTTAAAACTAGATATAAACCTTCATTTAATGGATGCTGCTTAGACCAAGGTAAAGTGCATTTTTTTTGCATTAACAACCATCTGGTAATACTATTATTTAAATATTTATTTATTCAAGTTTTTCACATATTTCTTCCATATTTGAAAACACAACAATCAGAATTTTAATAGACAAATGTAAACCCTGCCCTATGATGAGAAGAGCTCCAAATTTTTCATGGTTAGATTCGTTTGAATATTGTTTGGCAACACAGAATATTAAAAAAAAATCCTCTCACAATCTGTACTTGAAACTTTGCTTTTGCTCTTTCCAATAGCGAGAGTTTTGGTGGCACGATAAATCACGTGTTCGACTAATTTTCACGAAACTTGAACCGCGAATACCGCCATGCGCACACAATGAATTTCCTTGTGATAGTGTAGTTGTGTAGTTCATATTTCTCAGCTAGATTACAATGTTTACAAAATTACTTCCATGTACGGAGGATTCAGTGTACTACATCATAAGCTTCTCAGTACTTGCGAATCTGAAAAGGAATGATGTATTTCTGAAGAAGAATTATTCCATTTTTCAATTGTTTAGGGTATTAGTTTCATGAGTGAATGAATAAAAATGTTCTAATTTCTCGGGTAGAACTCATAATTCTTAGATTAAACCAAAATGATGAAATTTGGCGAGTATTTCGTTAGTTAAAGAGCACCTTTTCACAAAATGTTAAAAATTATATTTTTACTCCAAGTGATTTCTTTAGTGTTCAAAATTTTCGCGAGTTCCAAACTCGCAAAATTCTACAGTTCCTAATTATAATTATTAATTGTAAAAGTGCAAAGTCCGACACCTTGCAAGAGTATAGCCTACCACATATTGTACGGAGTGTAACTCCAAAAATAGTGGCTTTCCATAACAATAAAATTAAATATCTTGAATTAGAATTTAGTATTTGAATTTTATTGATGACCTATTAGTATCTAAGGATCAGGCGGTATAACCTTAAGAGTTTTAAAGTTCAAGCTTCTGTTTAAATAAGGAAGGATTTTTAAATTGCGATATTTTAAGTTAATTATGTTCTGCTTGATGATATGTAACTACAAAATATTTTTTTTTATTATGAATTTCATCCATACAGTTTCTGAAAATGCCCTTTGCTGATTAGAAAAGGAACTCAGTACAAAATTTTACACTACGATAAAAGTATCTTGTCAGTTTTTAAAATAACATTTTTGATCTTAGTTCTAACTCCTGTGAATTTTAATTTTACTTTTATTCATAACCTTTAAGTATCTAAGGCTCAGACAGGGATAGGGAGGAAAAAGGATGTAGTAGGAGTCGACCAGAGCATAAGTTGACGGTACCATTCTTTGATTTGCCTGGTGAGACTGAGGACAACTGCAGAAACTTCAGTCAGGGTGGTCGGCAACTGGGATGGATCCCAGGATCTCTCAAATATCATACTAAACCACCGCTCTACGACTTAGCCACGTCTATAATTTACGTCGTGTAATTTCAAATTGTAGAATAATTTAAATTAGAAGCGTTATGTGATGGACATTCAAATATGCTTTGTTTAAATTGAAATTAAATTTCACTGTAGTAACTCATTTCAACCAGAAAAAGTTTCAAGGTCAAAAAATTTGTTTTTCAAATTGTTTTCTAGCAGTATTTATTGCATTCAGTAATATTAGTTTAGTATACATTCATTTTTGAATTATGTAACCCAGCCTCTGTGTTCCAGGTAAACTCTCTCCCCTAGTTTCACCAGGTAAATGTCTGGATATTACCTTAAGTGAGGCCCTGATGACAACCTTCCACATCATCCTCTCTACCTTAACGGCCTGTGAGTATAAAGACAAATGAGAGATTAATTTGTATAATCCGTTTCAAAGTGACAATGAAAAAGTACTTTTTTCGTTCCGCCTTTTCCCATTTACGTGGGCTTAAGGTTTCTGATAAGTCTTCTCCACAAAGTCGTGTCATGGGCTTCTTCCCCTAACAGATCTTTCTCCTCGAGATCCTTCTTAACGTTATCCCCCCATTTCCCCCTTGGCTTCCTTCTACCTATCTTCCCCTGACTACATAGTCATTTCTTCTCCCCACTCCTGCAACCTTCTTTCTTGTATTTTCTCAGATATCTCTTCAATCTCGGTTGTCCTTCTTACTCTCATATTTGTCACTCTGTGTCTTCTTGTTATCCCACTCATGCAGCGTACTTTCTCATTTCGGTAACATATAATCCCTTTTCTGTGCTATCTTGGTTTGTTTGATTCCTCTATAGTTTCCGCAATTCTGTATATTACACTTCTCCTTAAAAATTGGTACGATAATACTGTTTCCCTATTGAGTCTGCATTTTTTTTACGTTCATATATTTGTTTAGCATCAGATTCCATACCTTCTTGTCTCAAAGTCCTCCACGCTCCTACTGGTATGCAATCAGGACCTATAGCGTATCGGGTCTTTGTTTTCTTCAATGTTTTTTCTACTTCTTCCAGGCTTATTCTTGGTGTAGTCCAAGAGTTTGTGTTCCATCGGTAAGAACGTTCCTCGGATGTTCTTCATTTAGGAACGTTTCGAAATATTAAGCCCATCTCTCTGTGATCCTATCTTTATCGGTAAGCATTAATCTCTGATCATCTTTAATTTTCGTAATATGGTTAATATTCTTTGTTGCCTTTTCTCTAGTTTTCACTAACTTATATCTAGCTTCATCGCTGGCTTCTTCATCAGGGTTGCAAGTTCGTTATGCAGTTCATTCCAGGCTTTCGCCTTTGCTATAGTTTTTCTCTTCTATCCCTCAACCATCTATCTAGTTTTAGCTCTTCTCTTTAATAGCTTCCTGCACTTCTCTACTCCACCAGCACGCTTCTTTTTCCTGCAGGGGGCAAGGTTTCTTTGCAGCCTTTAGCATGATTCTACTGCTTACATCCCACCATTTTTTCACATTGCCTAACAGCAAAATTTATTTATCAATAACTTCATCTCTAAACAGTTGTCTTAGTTTCTTCTTTGTTAGTCTTCACTATCTAACCTTGAGCTCACTATTTCGATGCCACCTATTATTGCTACGTGCAAACTCCTAGTGCACATCCACCACACTATGCTGTGGGGACCTCAGCATTTATTATATTGTAGTTCTTAATTTAAGATGTTGTCTTCGGCACAAGATGAAATTGATTTGTGGAATTAAAAAAATGCATTAACCTATTTCCCCTTGCAGGAAGAAACTTTTGGAAACGTTCTTTTGTATGGGTAAGTTCTAGTAACTTTGGCTTTGGCACGTCACGATTAAACGCCCATTGTTTGCGAAGTTTTAATACTATGCAAAACGAAAGCTTCTTTTCCAATTTCTCAAATACACTGTGCTGGAAACCTGAATGGGTGGAATGGGGCAGAAACATGTATCTTCCAACTACATTTACATTTTTGCAAATAGCCCGAAATAGCATGGTGCAAAATAGGGCGAACAAGATAGATATTTTTTTTCATGGACCCCTCGAAATAGTGATCTACCCATGCTTATGTTTCGTTTTAGTTGTCTCAAATCATAGCACGTTAAACAATTACGGTGAGATATGTAGTGTTACATACGTTAAATTGTAAAATATATATTTTTTTAAAATTTTAAACTTTGAAAACTCAACATTAAGCTCATATATCTTGATAAATATGTCAGTAATATTGCCAGTATTTACTAAATTTAAATTTCAGTGGTGACTCAGAAATGCATAACAGAGGTAGAAATGAGACTATCTCGCATGTGAGAGAATAGTTGAAGGTGTGTTGTCACTAAACCTGAAATAAAACTACTAATGAATATCAACATTTTGGAAATAGTATTTTCTTTAAAAATATAGGTATACCGTATATGTTCAAAATGAATTTGGTATTTTCTGTAGAATTAAAGATAAAACATTTTTAGAATGTAAAACTGTTTTATAGATAATTTTATTTATAGATAATTATGTATAAAATTATGCATAATTAATTTTATCTACTGCATGTGGGATCCTTGTACATTGCACTTAAGAGATTTTCAATGTATTATAATTTCACATTTTCAGCATTAGTGAGTATTAAGACGAAATTATATTTAAAAAAAAAACATTTAAAAAATTGTAATTGGTGAAGTACTCAATGAGGATTCAGAAGGTCTACACAAAGATAGAAATGTAGACAAAAGTCTATCCAAAGAGTGAGTCTACAAATTGTGAAGATTAATTGTATGCGGCATTTTTAAGATCTACAATTTAAAGTTTCGAAATGTTATAATCGCCTTTGTTTACTACTAGAAGCACATTGATATTAAACGGAAGAATCTGAAAGCATTTTCAGGAAGTGCGAATAGCTATTCCATATCGTTCTCAGCACATTTCAGTCTGATTCTTCTTCGTGATTAAACAATATTTTGTAATTTCTATTCCGCGAGCTGAATCTATGTTTTCAAACCTTAACATTTACTCTCATACCTTTCAGTCTTGTAGGTACAACAAAGCCCCGTTTATGCGGACTTTATGAAACTTGGCCCGTTACAAATAAACGATATTTGTCATAAACCCAAGTTGAGCATAAATGAAGTTTGTGTATTGATATTTTATATACGTGTGACTGCTACGATTGGAAATTTATTTAAATCCTCGCATGAATATTATTTTATTATGAATATCAAATATGTAGGTGTGAAGTGAAGAGTTTCTGAAGGTAGTTTTATACCTTGTCAATATAGCAATTATTATTAACGCATTTAGTAATACGTTTTAAAATAAATATTGAGTTTTTAACACACACACATGTATGAGCTCCAACTGCATTAAGTATTAATATAAATCACATTGAACTACCTTAATATTTTCGTTATTTGGATATCAACCAAAACTTTTAGTTCTTCTTTCTATGAGGAAAGCACACATATTCTTCTTTTGAGAATAATTTTATCAAATATTAACAAAACTGCACATGCTTAAAGTTTAAAAAATGAGTTAAATATTTTTAAAACATGCCATAAATATTTTATTAGAATAGTACTTCTCCAACATCATGTTAAATCATTTAGAACCATATTGAGTTTGCCTTTCGAATACATAGATCCATATTTTAGGAAATTTTGACGTACATTTTTTAAACCTTATGTTGCTATATGGGCAAGGTATATAAACCAGTACCTCGCATGCCTACAAAAAATTGTTTGTTAAAATGAAATTTCAAGCGAAGTTACTATATTTTAACGCTCTGTCATATTGTCAAAAATTTGTTATTATTAATTTGAGAATGGTTAAATTTATTTGCCTTTTAATTTAAAATTATAAATTTCTCTTTCTATCAGTTTACAAACTTACACCACATTTTTTTTCTATAGAATTATCTCTTTGTGATGTTTTAAAAGAAGTTTGATACAAACATATATTTTCAGAACACGTTTTTGCAACCAGATTGCAGCCCTCTATCAGACAAATTTTAAGCTAAATAGAAGTTCTTTAAATAAAGCGATAAATAATATCTTTAAATATTCCGATGCAATTACACATATTATAAAATATTGGCTGATATTAAACTATCTGGTTATAACTTAATTAGATTAAGCTAGATCTAATTGAACCAAAATGTTAAATTATCAAAAATACAGTTATAATCAAAGGATTACCGGATATCTAAGTGGGAGACATAAATTTGAAATACGAAAATTACACAAACACTGCTTCATGTAGTGGACCTCCTACGGTGTGAGTGGTAATCAATGACCATATTATAACGATTCTAAACATTATCTTGGTTCGAACCAGCATTTATGAATTACTTTGTTTACTGTATGACAGATATTACAGTAGTGATCTTCTGTAGTTTTCCGGAACAAAACAATACGAAGCCATAATGTTGCCAAGCATACGGTTTTGAACCGAACACTGCGGTATTTAGAGAAATTATCCGATCTCGGGTTACACATTCAAACCAGATGCCTGATGTGCAGTTCTGAAAGATGTTCCCTAAACTAAATTCAATTAAAGTTCGAATATAAAGTGTTGCTCTGTGAGTGAAGACACAATCTTAAAATTAGTAATGCCAAAGGACGAATTGTAGTTCATTTTGGCCCTGCTGAAAACATTCTAAGCTCTGAATAATTGCATAGTTCTAAATACCGTGGCACAATTTATTGTACAATAAAACACTTTGTGATGGTGCCTTACATTTCCAGTTATTCTGGACCGAAAATATATACTTGTACCGTCCCTAACTAGTTTCACTAATTACTATTTAGTTTGTCTTCACAATTTGAGAACTAGATTGTATGTATAACACAAATGAATATCGATCTTGTATATATATTGTTTATGTTTACCCATCATTTACACAGATATGTTAAAAGTCTGAAGGACACTAGATGAATTGTAACGTATCGAAAGGAAAATCATTAATCATGCAAGTAGCTGTTTCAAGTCAATGAAAATAAATTCCTTTAAATTTTGTTGTACAGCTATCTTTGATATACGCCACATGACTTTCTATGGTAAGTTGAACCCGACAGTTATAGATGAAATACAACCTTTGCTTTCATTTCAATTTGCTGTCAATGGTTAAGATGTCTTAACCCTAGAAAGATCAAGAAATCTTGTCTCAATTAGATCCAAGGGAGGCTCCTCATCTTAGAATTGCGTTTCATTTAATAAATTATGGTGAATAATAACTTATTTACTTCAATGTGTATTAATAACTTAACAATAGTTTTGATCCTTATGTTGAATAAATTCATTCATATTACCTCTAAATATCAACACCCTTGTAAACGTACATACATTTCTTAGTCTTTCACTAGATTGCCTGATGTTGCGCTTTTTACACTTTCTTTTGGACTTTTAGTTTGTACTCAGTGGCTTTGCTATAAACACGGCAATTATAATTTGAATCTCTTTCTTCATTATCGCTGACCCTTTATAAATGCTTGCTTAAACAAAACACTTCCATAAAGTTCCAATTCTATTTCCTCGGTATTTATACGTTACTGAAGCAACTAAACACATACAGCTTCCCTTGTACAGAGGACACATTTCCTCCATAAATGCGTGTATGTAGTCGTACCAACGTATCTTTTATCTTGTAGGTATATTAACACGTACATGACTCATATAATGGCGTCTAGCGTAAGAAATGAATATTCGAAAGGCATATTCAATACTTTTATAGCCGATATGTTGTTTTCTCCATAAGAACACTATTCTTATAAACACAAATCAAAAAGGCTATTCATTTGTGGAACGTATACTTGTAGAAAATATGTGACGTAGAAATCCAACGGGGAACACGTACCAGTGTGTTGGGTAAGTCCGTGGATATTGTATGGTTAAACGATTTCAGTTGGTTCTGGGGAAATCAATTTACTTCACATTTTCTTTAACTCAAAGTTGTGCCTTGGATTTTAGTCTTAAGTGTCCCTTACTGTTTGTTTTTACAGGTCTTCCGAGGTATTACTTTTTGTAAGTCCATTAAACTACCAGGCTTTTGATATTGTAACAAACACCACAAGCGTTTTTGACTTTCGGATTTCGTTTTAAAATCAAGTTGTGTTCGAGGTAATAGCGAAGTGAGTGCAATAATGACTCTTAGAGTGTGGTATGTCTGGTTTCCAAACTGTAATTAATCCAAAGGCACGTTTTTTTATTATAAATTCGGAGTGGCAACACTAATCAGCCATATTGAGTTGAAAACAATCACTTAGTTTAAGATTTATTTCACTAAATGTGTCTTTTACTAGAGATTTGCTGAACAAAATATAAGCCATTCAGACAGATATTTAGAATATTATCTAGAAATGAATCGCTTATTTAAGAAATACCCCTGTCATAAAATGTAATGGAATTGAGAGAAACTTGTTGTCTGGAACAAAAAACATTGCTTTCAAAAGGGGACTATGTCAGATCGCCCACTTCTGAAAGTGATCAGATCGCCCACCAAAATAGGAAGACATGCAAATTCAGAAATGGTCAGAGCGCCCACTGGTCAGAACGCCCACTCGTAAAAATGGCAACAACGTTCACCAAAATGGTCAGAACGCCCAAATGCATAATCGGTCAGAATGCCCACTCGAAAAAATGGTCAGAACGCCCATTTCTGAAAATGGTCAGAACGCTCACTTTAAAAAGGGTCAGAACGCCCACCAAAAAGATCAGGATCCCCACAGGTTAGAAAATACAAACCCTAGCAAGGTACACGGTTAATACTTTTTTTTTTGCAGTTTAATACTTATATTAAATCGATATTGAACAAACATAATGAAAAAAATACTCGGGAAAATGTTCACAAAGTCTACCAGTCAGAACGCCCACTCTTTAACAAGTTAGTCGGAGTCGGGTCGGGAGCTGTGCACATAAGCTACAGCAGCGAGTATAATATTTAAATGATAATGTTGTGTTCATGTGTTTCTTTTCCTAAGTATAATTATCTGCTATGCGTTATTATGTTGTTATATTATTAAGTGTAATATATCGCCTTAGAAAAACGCATCAGAAGCGATATCCATATCATAGTAGAAAAGGGAAATTGAAAACACGTCACATTAAAGCAATGTGAACTAAATAAAATATTCGTTGAAATATAATTTAAAAATTAAGCTGTTTTCAACGTGCAAATGAAAACATGATAAATGTAGTTAATTTCATTCTATTAACTTTTAAGTCCAATTTTTATTTAATTAACTTGGAAAGGCACATATGAAGCGTAATTTAAGGAACCATTATCATATTCAGCCGTTTTCTATCCACTGTTGGATAAAGGTATCCCCCTTTACTTTCCACGTATCTCGCTCAGCTGCAATCCTCATGAATGTAGCTCCTGAAAAGCATTTAATTTAATCTACCCATCTTGCATTTGGACGTCGTCTCGGACGTTTTTTTCTCTTTGGCAATTCAATGTAATATATGAGTCGTCCATAGTTGTTCCTATCATGCATCTCATCATAATTCTTTATGTGAATCTTTATCTTTGAGTCGTTTGCACATTCAATGTCCAAGTTTCACAGCCGTATATCATCACAGGTAAGAGACATTGCTTATAAACTTTATTCTTGGGACACATTGGTAGTTTTCTTTTGAAAATAAAATGTGTTCTTCCAAACGAGCTCCACGACATTTGCATTTTCTATTTATTTCATCCATCAACTTAGCATACGTTGATTTGAGCTGCTCTGAGTAAACATACTAATTAACTATGCCTATTGTCTCTCCGTGAATCAATATTTACTTCTTTGCAGCATGTTGATTGTACATTACTTTTATTTTACTTAAATTCATTTTAAGACTTATTTTCGAGTTTCGGTGGGCGTTCTGACCGGTAGGAACTCTGACCATGTCTGAATTTGAGTGTTTTGTCGTTCTGGTGGGCGATCTGACCGTTTCTGTGGGCTTTCTGGCCACTTTCAGAAGTGGACGATCTGACCGTTTCTGTGGGCGTTCTGACCATTTTAAGAAGTGGGCGATCTGACCAGTGGGCGTCTGAGGTAGACCCAACGTTGTTGCCATTTTTACGAGTGGGCGTTCTGACCGGTGGGCGCTCTGACAATTTCTGGATTTGCTTGTTTAGCCGTTTCTGTGGGCGATCTGACTGTTTCTGTGGGCGTTCTGACAATTTTCAGAAGTGGGCGATCTGACCAGTGGGCGTTCTGACATAGAGCCTTCAAAATGACAAACGTGTGACCCTTACAAAATAGGATTTCGAGTTTTCGAAATTTCGTCACGTGTAATTTGTGTTTTATGTGTATATAAAACGTGTCGACATGAGGACTTTCAAACGTATTGTAAAATATTGTAAATTAATTTTAACTTTTAAAAGTGTGTTAAAAGAAAATAAGGAGATATAATACTGAAAAGATAAACTTATTATTTTTATTTTATAAATATATCTTATGTTCAATAGGTTATATACCATAAGTTACTTACAACTGTTTAGTATCACATGGGCGATAAGCCCAGAAAACACACTCACAAAAACGGTTTATTAAGCTCAAAGCTACCATTCTAATCTGACTGTTTGTAAAAAAACTAAATTTAAAAATAACTTTTGACACGACGTTTTGGCACTAAGCCTGGTCTTCTTAATGTTTGCTTCTTTCTCTTTATGGCCAATACCAACAATTCATCATAAAATTCATTGTAGCCCGCTGGGATGTATGGCATTAGCTTAACGCCTATGCCTCAGTAAATAATAACTGAACATGAGCTTCTTCATTAACGAATTGTGTGGATGCATACACATCACATTTTTAAAATAAAAGGAAAATCGAAACAAAAATGAAAACGTAAGTAATAATTCACCTATAAATGTCAGGCTCAAATTACTATAGAAAATTATGTGCCTTTATTTAAAGAAAAAAAATGTATATATATAAACTTTAATTTAAATAACGTTAGAAAACATATAGCAAAACCGAACATTAGGCGTCCGGTTTGAACTCGTAACCGGATAATTGACCTAAAACTGTCCGGTTCAATATCAAATAGTTTG
>JAGDQP010036501.1:4549-19036 GCA_022664845.1 Lepisma saccharinum | reverse complement strand
AGCATCGTGATGCAATTGGAGAGCTGCTATGAGTAAAGTATAGTGGCGATCACAGTGAGAGCTTAGGCTCTCCTCTTCCAATTCCAACCCGTCTAGTCAGCGTGGGAACAGTAGAGCAACTCCTCCCTCAACACAGAGGCCTCATCCAACAGTGGATCGAATATGGCTATGATTTATTCATATTTTTATACCAATGAATACCACGTCGTACCCTTTGGGCACGAAGTTTCAGATATTTTGTACATATAATAAATCTTCTGGAGAACATAACGAAGTGAAGTGCGTCCATTTTCATGAAGCTTAGTACGAACGTACAAGAGGTGAAATAACAAAAACAGTGCTAGTTTGTTTTTCTAAATAAATTATTTAAAAAAGTCTAAATTACAATCCCCTATCCGAATTACAATCACATTGAAAAGTAAATAGTATATTTAAAAGCAGAAACAATACATGAAAAAATACACTTTGGCTATTTAGTAGAGCTACCTATCTCTCAACGGGGAGAGATTAAAGAGATAGCACCCTCGTAGCACAACCAAAATACCTGGTTTGGACTGAGCTATGGCAGAAAAAATATTCGCTAATTTTGGTCGCTTAATTTGTAGGCATGCAAGAGGTTGTTCAGGTTAAAGGATAGCGACATAAATACTCTTAGTAGTGATCCTGCATTTCTAGAACAAGAACAAGCTGGCATGAAGTCCGAAATTTACAAAAGCTAAAACCTGATAACTGGAATGTCTGACCAATAATTATTCCAATTCACTTGTAACATCATCAATCATACCAAAGGATAAAGACCAGTGCCAATTCACCTGAGATGGGAAGTTCAGAAGATCAAAATGGTGACCTGGATGCGATGTGAGACGGGCTAACAATAATCAAGATTGTTCTCTAAATATGCACTGATCCAAAGCTGCACTTAGTTTGTAGACCATCACTAACTCAGAAATAGCGGATTTCTGGCGAAGTCCACGAAGATGTCAAAACGAATAGTTTTTCACAAAGAACTCGGCTCGCTCAACTACGAATCGCGCTTGTCGAACACGGGATGTCAGAATGGTACTGGGCGAAGATGGATATATGTAATGGGTATTTATTGGAGTTATTGATTGGGGTCATTGACTGGAAAGATATTGAAATCAGGTTGTGGAACTTGTGCAAAGGCAAGTTTTTCAAGCGGTTGGCATGATCTTATTTGGCCTCGGTGACATATCTCGTATATCCGATCTAATCGGAATCACTCGTAGATATTAATCTCTTTATCGATTAAATATTCTTTATCGATTATGGCTCATACTTGCATGATATTTTGGTCGGCCTTCCGATCACAACTTGGGTGGAAGTATTAAAGTTCTCAAGGAATTCGCCTCTGAGGACATGACAATTAATTGATAGGTATATTTAATTACTTATCGCTTGATTTCCTGTGTATTTGTCACTCAGATTATCTTCTTGTAGGGGAATGAATTCATGTTCTAATTAATAATAAACGTGTGTTCGTGTTATTAACACTTTTATTAATTTTGAGTTACATTCTGTTATTAGATTGCAATATTCGAAGCGACTGGGAATTAAGTGATTACATATTACCCAAAGAACTGATATCAGATGCTTGATGCCTTGAATCGTGTTCAAGTCCTAGAAGTACCTCATCACCAACTTATTGTCTGGATTCTTAAAAACTAATACAAGTAATGAACTAATACTAATAATAAAAAATGCAAATATACGAGGTCTGCCTACAGTACTAAAAATAAATGTTTGATAATTTTAACAGAAAAGTCTATTGGGTAGCAAATTTCTAATAGAAAAGCGGTAGTTGAAATAAAATCAAAGGTACATATAATAGCAAAAGTATGACATACAGAAGGATAAAATTACCCCATTTAGTAAATGCGATAACGTAATTGAGCACGTGTTTACTCTTTTCTGTATGAAAAATATTCCAGTCTCAATCCACCCCTCCACCACTGCCGAAGAAAATTGCACTGGGATTTATAAACAAGCACCAACTTAAAATATATAATACTTACCGTATATCGTATTCAATTTTCTAAGCAATCTGTTAACAGACCGCAAACACAGCTCAGAGGTCATTGTACATTGGAGTATGTTAACTAAAACATTAACAAGAAAGAGAAGTGTTCTGAAAGATATCGGCCGTGGGCTTCTTCAATACACTGTCTTAGCATTTTCCTGCTTGACCTGGAGAAAAGACGGGAAATATTAATCAGAATGGACAGTCATTAAGTATGAACCCACGATCTATGCGCTCTCTCTCTCTCTCTCTCTCTCTCTCTCTCATCCTCTTCGTCTTTTAACACCCTCTATTCGAGCCCAACTCACCGTCAGGGAAACGTATAGACCCTATGTGTCTCTCGGTTTAGATGTGTAATTTGTTTCAATAAGAGAACATGCAAGTCAACACGCTAAACAAGCAACATAATTATGATGTTATTTGTGCTTATAATCTAGAAACTATCTGTGGGTCACTTTAGTTATCTATAACACATGCAAAGTAAATAAACCTTTTATTGCGTGTTTATAAGGTTGTCGTGTCATCTGTTTTAGCTATAATTCATGACTAACATGCACAAAACACTCAAAACGACAAGTATGAATGCTTAATATGCTTACATAAGAGTAACTATCCAGAAATCAAATGTAATGTCTATGTTATATTTGAATTTACTTATTTATGGTCGACAGGCATCTATAGCTTAGGCCGGAATAAGGAAAGGTCAAGGAAGCACAAAGAAATGGGCCAGGGTCTAAGATTAAGGTACCATCCCTGCATTTGTCTGGTGTGACTGAGGAAAATCGCTGGGAAAACCCGTCAGGGTAGTCAACTACTAGTATCGAACTCAGAACGTGCCGAATTCTAAACTAACCCTATACAAACTGAGTTGTGACATTTATGTTATGTACGTAAGTATTTAGGTAGGAATGCGGTTATTGTTTCTCAGGAATTAATATATTTCTAACTAAGCAGAATATCACATAAAGCAGATTGAAGACTAATATTTAATGAAATAGCACTGGCAATCCAAACTTGATGGAAAACTGGGATTTTCAGTACTCCGTATGCAAACCTACTCCTATTGTTACTTGTTGCTTCAGTCTCTGCGAATTTTACTCACGACATTTACTTTCCTTCATTACTGTCATGATATATAATCATTCATTTACCATCAGAATAATGAAGAATAGATTATATTAGATTCAGGTTAAGTCAGTGATATAAACACCCTTTTAGTTACGTAGTTCTATACAAATGTTGATTGCACATAACTTAAGAGATTAGTTTCAACATGGCTTATCTAAAAAGAAAATAAAAATTGTAGAACAACTTAAAATTTAAATGATTGTCTTAAATGTTAACACAGAAGCTAATCACTGCTATATAACTTTGTTTCCACAATTCCAACATGGATGTAACGATGAAAATTTGCGAATGAAGGCAAAGTTCATCATTGAATTAAACCATTTTGGAAGAAAATCGAATGTCTTAAAATATAATCTGATTAAAACTCCTTAATAAATTGCAATATACAAAAAAATATTTCAACCTTTAAGTGATATGTTCATTACAAATATTGCAATAATTATAAGAATTATGTAAAAATATTAGTGAATAATATATTTCAATTGTTCACTTTATTATCAATTAGGAATTTACAATTAATCTGAAAAAGAAAATATTTTATTTGCCATTACCGTATACCCATATTCTTTTCAATTTAAAACAAAACGTTTATATCCAAAAATGTACTTACATATTTGTGTGTTTGTAGTTTCCATTTGAACTAATTCAACTTAATAAACTAACGTTTCATTCTTACGTTGCTGACTTCTAAGGAGTGTTACGAAAGAAATAATGGAAAGAGAAAAGAAAGAAAAATAAGGAATAAAGAAGAAGACGTTTGCTTCTTTTCTATTTATTTTTATTTTTTGTTAATAGTCCGTAGAAGTCAGCAGAATGCAATATCACCACAATGTACTCTCATACCATTTTATTTGTTTTGTTGATGAAGTCTATATACTAATGACAACTAATTAACTGCTAAAATGGGAGTTCTGATTTGTTTCCGATTCTGCAAGTTTTTGAACAGAATTCGGTTTTATTTAAATTACTTTTGTTAAAAATATCTTAAAACAGATCTTTACCTTAACGTGTGAATGATCAACAACTTTTTAATTACCAACTTACTCATTAGTTCCATGAATAAATACTTGTTATACATGCCTAAAATCTTATTTTATTCTGATGAAAGAAGCAGCTGATACTTACAAAGGTCCTATCTACGCCTAAATAATTTAATCACAGCCAGGACATTATAATCTTAAAAACTGCAAGATAGAAGTTTACAAATATACTTAATAGATGTAATAATATGTAATTATCGCTTTGTTCACTACAGTGGTCACTAAATAGATGAAGTACCTTGATTTCTGAACATACCTTTAAAAAATATTAAATGGTGGAAAATTATTCTTTAACATATGAATCACCTCTTTTAACATCACTTTAACCCCAACACTGTAAACATGAAAATCAGTAATGCATTGTTTCGTACAACCTTTCACTTTAGATGGCAAAATGGAAATACTACGTTTTGTAAATAAGTGAAAATGAAGAAATATGACGTTGGAGCTAAACCCAATTTGTTACTATCTTTTTCAGTTTGATTTACAGTGACTTGGAAATAAAACTCTGGTAGTATGATGGAAAAGTATATTATTAACATGTTGCCACCTTAAACTAAAAACTTTAGAAAATTGAGATAAGGAAGTCTGAAAGTAATTTCTTCAATTCAAGGTATACGTAGTCAAAAGTCTACATTGAAGATGAATTAGATCATAGTAAAAATATGCTTAAGATCTTTTAAATGAGAGAAGTACGGCTCAAGAAGCATATTGCTTCCACTCAAACTTAACTTTAAAAAAAATAAGCTCCCATAAAAATCCACTTCAAAGTAAATGCTAATCATTATAATATTTAATTCTAGAGTTGTAAATATGTATAAAAATACACACAATATTTGAACCGTGCTAGCAAAGTAGCCTTATTTTCAAATGTTCATATTTTATTATATTCTTTTAATGCATTGTTTTTAAACATGGATTAAGGACAGATTCGAAATTTTCAGTTATTTCTATCTGCGAAAAATAACCTTTATTATTTTTTCTACTTTTCACTTTAAACTTCAAACAGTGTTGATAATCCACTAAGTGTTTCTCTTTGCATACCCCAATAACATAGTACCTAAAAGTTGTACTGGAATTTTAATCTGGTTTATTTCTTTTTCGTAAATTAATTTTAGTTTCCAATGTTTTAATGCTTTTTCTAAAGGCGGATTAAATTGTGTTTCGAAAAGTTAATATTTACTTGAAGTAGGTTGGAAATGGTTACACCGACAAAACTGGCACGACAAAGACCCGTTTCCAGAAATGAAAGTTTTAATACAAACTGAGGAAAGTTTACCTGTTTTCCGCATCAGTTGCTTAAGAAAACAAAGACTGCTGGGAATAAGTAAATTTTCTAGTCTGATAGGCATAAATTGAACATGGATCTTCCAGTTTGAAATTCGACGTCTTACAGATTGAACAACGATTCTAGATATAGCTCTGCAGAGAAAAAAAAATACAAATATGCTAACAATTTCAAAGTATTATTTGATTTTGTCACGAAATGAAGTTGCCTAGGTCAAAACAAACAAGTCGACAAAATTCATCGTTTAGTCTTACCAAATTTCTAACCTGTGTACTGTTTAGAAACCAGTATTATATCTGAATTCTCCTATCTCAATATCCCTCCTCCTATAAAAGGCTCAGCTTCTGTGGCAGCAATGTAGTGTTCACTTTTATCACATTAAATGAACACATTTTTGATTGTCTTTGATAAATGTTATTTTCAAAGGTCACTAATTATACTTCAATCTGGATATTTAATTAAATATTATGAGAGGGGGAGTTATATCTCTAAGAATCAAAAAATTAGTAAATACATTTTATTATTGTGTCTCATTTAATTAAAGTGATATATTGTCTACGTATTCCTACAAGCTAAATATTTCCCATGTTTTCTGCTTTTATTTTCTCCTTTTTTTTATATGATATTCCGTATTGGTCTGTCTGTCTGCATTGCATTTGTGGGAGGTCTGCTTTAATTCTTTTTTTCCCTTTTTTCAAGAAATGATTCTACAAGTTTAAAAAGAAATAAAAACAGAAAATGAAAAAGAAAACCGAGACATGTATTATTTTCCTAGACAATTGCCCCGGAAACCATTTCGAGAAAACCCAAATGGCCAATGTAGAAAAGAGGGCTATTATGATCCTACGCATACACACACATCGAATGGTCACAGCTGCATCCATGTTTCATCCTCGTTCCTAAATTGTTCCAGTGTCGTATTAAACACTTGAGCCCTCTTCCTTTTATGTGATCTATTATGCGACGCCACCAAATTCTATTCTGCAACATATGTAGCGAAAAGCAATCACGACCATGTAATTCTAAAGTTTATGATATATTGGTATCAGTGATCAATTATAATGATAATTAATAAAAGTAGTTGTTTAAAAATATATATACAAATGCGTAGAAATAAAACAATACTATAATTCATTGTAAATTGGTATTTGGCAATCATGTTTACTATTATTAACAACATTGAAACCCTGGAACTGATCAGCGTAAATATTTGAAGGTCCTCGAAACGAACCCAGAGGCCGTCTATTCTTCCCAGTGATTTTCCTCAGTCAGCCAGGAAAGTGCTGGCATGGTACTTTCGAATTTGGCCTTAACCGAGTTTTTCCAACATCCTCTACCCTATTCTATCCTCGCTTGAGTGAAAGTTATCTACTCATACATGATATAAATAAATGCAGTTCAATTGGGTTATTTTGTTGTACAAGAGAGAGGGTTGAGAACTAGAGACCAATTAGTTTACTGCCAGTTCTGTACAAAATGTTCACCAATCGTATTGAACCAGACTTAGATTTTAACCAAGGAAGGGAAAAACCCGGATTTCGTCTTGGATATAGCACAATGGCCCACATTTAAACATTAAAAGCAGTTATGAAAAACACTCATGAATATCAAATTCCACCATGTCTTGTATTCATAGATTTTGAAAAAGCTTTCGATTCTGTCTCCTTGGCAGTAGTACTTAAATCACTTGAACATGAAGGCATCGAAAGATCATACATCAAGTTACTGCAAAATATTTACTCGACTGTTACATCTGTCATTAGACTACATCAAGAGAGTGAAGAATTTAAAGTTGTAAAAGGGATAAAGCAAGGAGATTCAATTTCTCCGAAAGTGTTTTCTGTGGTCCTGGAGAATGTGTTCTAAAATCTAAACTGGGATGAAGTTGGATTAAAAATTAATGATTATATCTTCATCACCTACGATTCGCTGATGATATAGTCCTGTTTGTTTCAAGTGCAGAAGAACTACATACCAGAATGGAAGAGCTGTGTAATGCGAGTTCGAAAATAGACCTTAAAATGAATTTCAGTAAAACAAAAGTAATGTACAATCAACATGCTGAAAAGAAGGAAATAAAGATTAACGGAGAGACAATAGGCATAGTTGATGAGTATGTTTACCTACGCCAGCTCAAAACATCGAATGCCAAGTTGGCTGATGAAATAAATAGATGTAAAATGGCGTGGAATTCGTTTGGAAGACTACACTTTATTTTCAAAAGCAAACTACCAATGTTTCTAAAACGTAAAGTGTCTTTCCTTTAATGTTGTATGGCTGTGAAACTTGGACATTGAACGTGCAAACGACTCAAAGATTAAGAGTCACATAAAGAGCAATAAAGAGATGCTTGCTAGGAATAACTAGGAGGGACAGGAAGAGAAATGAATGGATTCGCGCCCGAACAAAGTTAGAAGATATAATAAAGACTGCAAAGAAGATGATGTAGAGATGGGCCGGTCACATAGATGGATGGCGGACGACAAATGTACTACATTGGATTCCTAAAGAAACGAAAGGACCGAGACGACGTCCGAATGAAAGTTGGGTAGACGAAATTAAGAGTTTTTCAGGAGCTACATGGATGAGGATAGCATGAGACCGAGATATGTGGAAAGAAAAGAGGAGGCCTTCATCCAGCAGTGGATGGAACATGGTGGAATATGATGATGATGATGAATTGGACGCCTGAAACTATTCATCTATAGTTGACTATTATCCTGTTTGTCCAAATGTAATTATACGCATATTATTATTATTGGTAGTAGTTGTAATAGTAGCAGTAGTAGTAAGAGTTTAAATGGAAGCAGTTGGTGTTGTCTAGTGGTTGAGGTTATGGAATTTAGTTCAGCTCAGGCAAAATTCCTAGATCTCCATGCTCTGTCATCTCACTCCGTGTTCGTTTAGTACTATACAGATGCCTTCAGCACACGTGGATGCCCCTTGGTAATTCACAAAACGTGATCATTGTTGAGCCTTTCTTTCATATCTCTAACAATTCATAAATTACTCTCCTAGAGAACTAATTTTACCAGCGACTTTACGTTACTGCTTTTGTCCTTGTTTTGTTGTAATAATGAGCTCTTAGGCGTTAGCAGGTATAAACTGTTCCGAAATCAACTGATGACGACAAGTGAATAGAAAATCGAAAATTATGTAGCTGACCTGATATGACTCTCCTCTTTCTAAGCACCCAAATTTAGCCGAAAACTAAACTTTTTTTAACGTCAATTCTATTAACTTTATTTTTTTAAAAAAATAATAAAAAATAATTTTAAAAAACACGCTGTTTAAGATGAACTAACAAGTAAAACATAATAAATTGAATTAATTTTATGAATCGGAAAATAAAGCGTGGGTGTTCTTACTTATCTTATCATAAAATCATAATATATAAGAGCACCCACGCTTTTATTTTCCGATTCATAAGATTAATTCAATTTATTATTTTTTTCCTTTTATTTCATCTTAAAAATCGTGCTTTTTTAAAATTCTTTTTTAATTTTTTTCGTAACCAACTCTTGGTCATACATATTTACACCGAATTTCGTTTCTTTAGATTCAGTGGCTTGAAAAAATTTTGCCGGCCATTTTGGATTA
Organism: Lepisma saccharinum; assembly: GCA_022664845.1. NCBI lineage: Eukaryota > Metazoa > Arthropoda > Insecta > Zygentoma > Lepismatidae > Lepisma > Lepisma saccharinum. The sequence continues at coordinate 9,942 of JAGDQP010036501.1, read as the reverse complement.
AAGAAGGCGACTTTTTTAACGTTGTATTATATTATCGTGACTTACTCATGATGGTACACCTTCATTTAAAATTTATTTTCTCTAGCTCGAATGGTGCGGAAAATTATATTTGGGAGGCCATTTTGATTCCAAGATGGCGATTTTTTAAAAATGTAATATTTCCCTAAACTACTTGTTATGATACACCTTTATGCCAAATTTCGTATCTCTAGCTCAATATGTGTAGAAAATGAATTTTCGTGTCCTCTATGTTGAATCCAAGATGGCGTCTTTGGAAACATTTGGTAATATTTTCGTAGCCTACTAGTGATAATGTACCTTTATATCAAATTTCACTTTGCTAGCCCCAGCGGTTTAGGCTGTGTATTCTATATAACAATGGGTTTGGCGGCCATTTTGGACCTAAGATGGCGACTTTTTCAACATTTTATAATATTTTCATAACCTACTGGTGGTCATGTAGCTTCATACCAAATTTCGTATCTCTTGCTAAAACGGTGACAAATGAATTTTTTGAGTCCACCATTTTGTATCCAAGATGGCGTCTTTGGAAACGTTTGGTAATATTTTCGTAATCTATTGGTGGTAGTGTACCCTGATACCAAATTCCGGTTCTATTGCTCTAGCCGTTTAGGCTGTGTATTCTATAGAACAATGGATTTGGCAGCCATTTTGGATCCAAGATGGCAACGTTTTCAAAATGTCATACTTTAACATTGCTTTGTCATCCAGTTCTGAGCTATGTTTGAAGTTTCAAGTCTCTAGTTCATCGGTAAGTTGTTTTAACATCGATTGCAAAATTTGTACCGAACAGACAGACAAGAAAGCTAGTTATTTAATTAATTAATTAATTACAGTTAACTGGATTATTCTGTCTTGTATCTTAATGATTGAATATTGTACTGTCATCGCAGGCAAGCAAGTTTACAAAGTTTCAAACAAATCGAATGATGGGAAGTGAGTTTAAAATAGATTGCAGTATTTGTACCGAACAGAAAGACATGAAAGGAAGTTGATTTTCTGTTATTTTGTTATATTTTGTACCGAACAGACAGACAAGAAAGAGAGTTAATAAAAATGTGTTAAAATAGTGTTTCTGAAGTCTACGTTCCGCTCAAGTTTAGAAACAGACTTTTAATTCTAAGAAAATAGACTTGCCAGAGGCTAAGAGGAAAGTGACTAACACTTTTAATGTTTGAACAAAATCTTGATTTATCTTGCATTAGAGAATCACTAATCATTATAATACATGATTAATAAACGTCCCACTTACCGCAAAAATAATATGCACCACTCAAACACAGAGTAACAAAAATTACAAGACATTACACTTCATTTACAAGTTGTCTTCGAAGATGAACAAGGGAAACAGGTATACGAGCTTGCTTTATGAAAATAACATTACATTCCGACAATTCGCCAGTAACTACTGTCCTTTATTCTGCTATGTAATTTCCTACGTTCTATATTTCCCATACAGAAGCTGTTGAGTGTTTCCAAGATCGCTATCGAGCCGTATCGAACTGAAGTACCTGATAAATAATTCAGTGTCTTTCCTTGTCTACAATATTCGCAGACGTCTGCACTTTGATGCCTTTATGTTGTGATAGTATTTGTTGTAACTTGCCAAGTAAATGGTCTTGACTCGGTGCTATCAATATCATTACGATAGAACGTGCCACAAAAATAATTACGTTTATCTCATGAACATAATAGAAACGTGTTTAACAATTCATAATTGTATTACAAATACAAAATAAAGAAATTTTAATAATTATTCAGTAAGTGACCACACTTTGCAAGAGAATCGAGTAAATAATTCATTTTCATTGATACCTAAAATTTCATTTCATACCTGACTGCTTGGTTATTTTTAGAAAATTGTTTCCGACAATCCCATGAGAAAACTATTCTAGACATAAAGGTGAACCGAACTTTACTTCCTAATGATTCACACTGACGAGGGGTTTCGTTCGTTGCATCGTAATCACGGTGTCTCGTACTTGATTGTGCTTTTCTCTTTTGAAGATTAGACTTCTCTGTATTGAATCACATAACAGCAATTTATAATATTTAGCCGAAATATAAACATCGTATTTTAGCAAGTTTATAGCATTGATTAAATTTTGTAACGTTGTCTAAAGTTCTTTATTTCGTTCCAGTAAAGATTTCATTTCTGAAGTCAAATGTATAAGGATTATCTAGTACCTTTCTACACATTCTTTCTGACTACTACGCTTAGAATGCCGTACGAAAGTTTGCTTAGAACTACTCTGCAAGTACAAAGTTTACAGATATATTTTAAGCGCATTATCTGCATTAAACTGGTTGTCATTCTAAAGCAATTCAATTGCATGAATTAAAATATAGTTTGAAACAGTTTTCTGACATGTACGTGTGTGTGTCCGTGACTGTTAGAATAAGATAAACAATATTAATAAAATGTTTTAATGCCATGTTAACAAGTCTGGAAAGTTGTTAATTCCACCAACATACACTTAATCAAACTAGAAACCATCATAAAACATCACAAACACCAAAACAACTGTACATTGCAGGTAGCTCTTTATAGAAGGAAAGCTACCTTAAATTTTATCAAATTAAAAATTAGAACCCAGCCTAGTTTTGCAAAACTTCCTACTAAAGTGTATACATTAATATCTTTCAGACAGTTACAAATAAATTAACGTTATTAAAATCTTAGGGTAGCATCGCATTTTCACGAAATTATTCCACAACAAACCCAAAAGCAATAACGAAAAATAAAATCTGTTTTTCTATCTCCGAAAACTTTATTCCTGCTTATGTTTCACCTTTTGAACGATTTTAAGTTGAATTTTCATTAAAATGACGCTTCTAAGCGAAATTGTTATTTTACGATCTTATTATATTCCATATTTTTTAATAAATAATTTTTTTGCAAAACAACTGCATTTAATTTATTGTGCATTAACGAGAGGGGAAATCCTGTGCTATAGGCATAACATCTTATACACAAAATATGATATAGAGGGGTGATAAATAATATGTTGAAGAACAGCAGATTCTAGACAACTTTATATGCCGACAAATTAAAACAGGTGGGAACGAGTTAATCTTTTGCTTGATCGGTTCGTCAGCCTTCTTTGATATTTTAACACTGTGACTTAGAGTTGCAGTTCCAGTTTGAATATCACACTTTCACGAATGGAATTTTCGTGAATTTTCTTTACAGCCTTAAAACCTAAAATAGCTCTTTCTTTCCTGCAGCATTTATGCGCTAATTAGTACCCGCTACTATTAAATAACTACACAAGAAACAAAGTAAGCAGAGTTTACAAGTGATCCAAAGATTATTCACTTAAAGTTCATACTTTATACTCTGTTGGATTATTGTGGTTGGATTGGACTGTTGGTTGTTTATACGCTGTTGTGGTTTTTTACTTTATAGGGTAAATACATAGGCAGACAGACAGACAGACACGCAAACAGTCAAATAGAAGAAGAAAGGGAAAAAATGAGGGAGAGCGCAAGGAAAATAATTATACTCCAAAGGAAATAGATCTCACTTCTTTTTGATTTTCCTATTTTTCCATGTATATGACCAAATCATGTTGGTGAGTCTACAAGGACTGAGAAACTGTGAGAGAAGGAAGTCCTCTTCTTGACAAAGAACTGTACAAATTGGTAGGAGATGAGAAAGCGACAAAGAAAAAAAAAGATGCTGACGTTTCAGAAGGACTTAAAGAATAAAAGAATAAAAGAAGAAGAATGAAAACCATCAAACGCGTGTTCGAGTCATGACTGGTTTGTTCTTGAATGAAAATCTTCCGGTCTTTGCAAGAAACACACACACACACAGTAAACTTTTATATTGTTTTCTTTTGTCATGAAATATTGTATTTCCTGCTTTAGCCACATCTGTGAGGACTCTTGCCAAGTTTCCTAACCAGTAAGACATTAAAGTCAATGTCCTTGTTCTCAACACCTTCGAAAAATAAAAGTAATTAAGTAGTCTTCCTCACTTTTGGTCTTCCTTTCTCTCTGTATCATTGTCTCACTCTGGGTTAATTTTAAGAATTTCTATCTTTGGATAAAATCTTCTCATTTTAAAAAATCTACACAATAAAACTTGTGTTACACTTCTTGTTTATATCTGTTCTGGAATGTTCTTAATTTTAAACGCAAGAAATGTAATCAATGTTGTTTACATTAACTGTTATCAGTTTATCGTATCTACCTGAAGGTTAGCTTTCAAACACTTACACGTTATCTACGACGAAAACTTCTTCCATGCTACCTATCACGTGTATTTTCTTGATATTCATTACTATATACGATATCATTATTATTCATACTGACTATTTATTACTTTGCTCTATTCGGTAAAATAAATAGTTCTTCAAGACTTCAATGTGGGAACATACGCCAACATGTAATGCCTATTTAGGCTCCTGTCACCTCGCGACGGACGTCGGTAACACTTCAGTCATCTTACATGATTTTTTTAAACAGGTGTAGCGACATATTTTCGGTTGGTCGCAACATATCTTACCTTCTCCCCTTACTTTTATGTGTATTCTTTTTCTATTTTGTTCGTGCTTTATCGGTGATATTTTTTCGTCTTCTGCTTTTTTCAAAGGGTTTTATTTGTTTAGATGACAATAAAGCCGAGCCACTCAGGTCATCCCTTTCATTGTTGTATTGGTGGGATTTTATTCTTATTGTTTTTTCACTTTATTACTTAATTATTCTTTGTATATTTTATTGCATTATTTTCTTCAACAGCTTTTGTTATGATTTAAATATTCTTAAAGAATTTGAAAGATCTGATTGTTTGTTCATTTTAGTCGAGAATGTTGGTCTTTAAGCCACACACCCTTCTGCTTCTTGTCTGTTTCGATCCTCTTCTCTCATTGGCTGTTACCAATCCGTAGTTCTGTCATAGATGTTGATATTAAAGAGCTGCACTGAAAATCAGCTGCCCTCAGAATTGCATTTCATGAAGTAAAAATGTTAAAGCAGCCTATGATTTAAAGCAAATATATAAGTTAAAACAGTCTCTTCGTTAAATATCATTAGAAGTTATATATCATCAGTTTCGACATCCATAAGAAGTAGCATGCCTAAATATCATCATCTGTAGCTGGCGGTTTGAAGTTTCCATATTGTTCTGCCTTCAGAGAGTGACCGTGGAACACCTTTTGGTGGATTTCGTGTATGTGAAGTGGTTTTCATAAGAATATACGTCGTGTGAAGTGCTTTTCTTGTTTTTCTATAATAAAATATAAAAATAATTATTTGTGGTGCTAAGCACATTCTCTTCAGTGTGTATGTAAGTGATAAGTGTATCTTCAGCATGTCAGTGATTTGTGGTTTTGATAGTGAAAGCTTGTGTGAAGTGAAGATGTCAA